>MOOZ01000602.1:151125-161693 GCA_002930495.1 Cecropterus lyciades | reverse complement strand
AAGGTTGATTATGGTTGATCATAAATTACAGTGATCACTTACCATCAGGTAGATAGCACACTGGTTCACTACTTCAACAATATTTATATATTTTTTTGTTCATAATTCCAGGAAACAGAGAACACGACAGCATGGCAACGGTTCTTACCGACCGGTCCAATTGCGTTGTTGCCTCTAGATTCGAAGAGGAGTTCCCTCGTGTGGTCAACATCCAACACACACGCCAAAGAGTTACTGAATCTGCCACAAGAACAATTTATTGATGCGCTCAACGATGCCTTGGTAAGATTTAAAGTTATTTCTGTTTATTTATCGTAACCTACATGAAAGTTCTGCAAATACTTGAAATATGGAGATTTTGTTAAAGACTACATATTTCTGGCATTTGGCATTAAAACCATGTTTCATAGAGTCAAAGGATGACCGGAGATTTGGCACATACCTCACATTTTAGCCTAACAATTCAACGAGCTAATGTTGCTAACATTCTAAGAACTCGTCGTTGGAACAGTAATTTGGATGCAGCTTTTTATATTTAATTTAATTTTTATCGTTATATTGATTTTTAAGATCTTAATTTTTATATCCATATTATTGAAAAAATAATTGATTATACTAATATTCAATTATTTGAAAAATAACTTATCTAGAGTTGTCCATAGGCGGCAGTGGCCACTTACCTTATAAGATGGAAGACAGGCTCTTTTGCTAAATCTTATGAAAATGAAAATCATTCTTGGTCATAAAGTCGATTCTTCGAGATAAGATCTCATATCTCCTTCCTTACTATTAATTCCTCTTTTTTCAGTGGAAACAGTACCCTCGCAGTAGCAGCGTGGACGCATGCACCTCATGGGTGGGTTCCTGGTTGAAGAGCGTGGGGCTTCCTGATGGAGCACAGAGACAACTACCCCCCAGTATCAGAGATATTGCACAGGGATCAAGAGCAGCTTTTCCCCTCGGCTTCGGTCACAGCACGCGGTATATTGCGCCTGGAGTCGTTCTTGTGGGGTAAGTCTATGAACTTTCTGATCTCCCACCTAAATGTCTAGTGGAAAAAGTACTGTGGACACACGTCACATTTTTGGTTCCCTGGCTGAAGAGCGTAAGTTTTCCTGATCAGTATCAGAGATATTGCACAGGGATCAAGAGCAACTTTTCCCCATTCGGATTTGGTCACAGCAAGCGGTATATCGCGCCTTGAGTCGTTCTTGTGGGGTAAGTCTATGAACTTGGTATACTCCAACCTAAATGTTCAGTGGAAAAAGTACCGTGTACTCATGCGTCTTATTTATGGTTTCCTGGCTGAATATCGTGGGTCTTCTCGACGGAGCGGGAAGACATCTGTCTCCTCCCATCAGAAATACCCCCCTTCAAAACAGCTTTACCTCGGCGTCGGACCTACGTAAACGCGCCTGGCGTCGTCTTTGTAAGGTAAGCTAGGTAATTCCCTCCTAAATCAACAGTGTAAATAATACCCTTGCAGCTTGTTTTTACGTAAATAAATCCACACTAATATCTAGATGTAGAAGATACTTCTGTGCACATGAAAATAAACTATATTATCTTCGAAGCACAAGGCAAGAGTCGACGACAGTCGGTAAACATTAGATCTATAAATTTTATTTATTTGTAATCTCATCCTCCTCAATATGTGGTGTCATTATTTCGTTTATGAGTATGTTTCAGATACTTTTATGTCATCCAAATTATTTATTTATCCATAAAATTAGTAAATTGATTTAAATTAATTCTGTATTTTTTTTTACTTGGTGTTTCCATTATATTTGTGCGCGCTTTCATTACAGAGACGCCGCTCATAGGGTGCATCCTTTGGCCGGACAAGGAGTCAATCTAGGATTTGGCGATGTAAAGGAATTAACAGATTTAATGTCAGACTCTATTTATACAGGATATGATATCAGTAAGTGATCTATATCTATTTCTGTTCAAATATATAAAAATGTGATGATGTGCGTCTGTGTGCTACTCAATCACGAAAGAATCTCTGGTCAAATTTAATTGAAATTTTGCATGAATGTAGCTTATTTAACTGGTCAGTCTATAGGCTACTTTTGATTTCGATATTTTTCGCTATTTAATAAGAATAATAATAAAATTCATTTATTGCCACGATAAAAAAAATACACAAAAATATTTGAAAAGAAAAAAAAACAAAATAGAATAAAATGAGACAACAAAAAAAAAACATATTACACATAAAATCAAAACCATAAATGTATTTTAATTGTGGGCAAAAGGACGTGTCTCAGCATTTGCTGACATGGGATCATGACCCCATGCAGTGCTGTTTTTCAGACCCGCCCACCTCCCTAAAGGTGATAGATGAGAGCACACGCAGAGTTCCCCGATACTGTACGTTAAAGATGGAAACTATTTTAACGTCGTCACTACACCCTTTACTTTCAGACTTTCATATTTCCTTTTTTAATAATAAGATAACGCTAAAAATAGCGAACTTTTGATTTTTGGGATAGTTTTCTATCCCAAAAATCCACTCTACATGTACCTCCAAGGGTTAGGGAGTAAAACGTAATCTTTTTGTCACGTATCGAAGCATGGATACTTCAGCTAGTACATTTTAAAATTTTATCTACCATTCATATCATCTGGGATTTTTTTAAGGCCTCTCTTTACAGCAGCGCTCGGTAACCCGCGGCCCGCAAGTTCTATTTACGGCCTGCGGACCTTCTTAAAACCTCTCCTTGTGACGAGCTTCTTAGTCCTTGGAGATTATCAACCTTTCTTGGATACTTAATTTTCATATTAATATGTTTGACATATTTTATTTTATCGCCTAATCGTAGCCCGTAATTATTTCATGTAGCTATCATGGGCTCGTATTGCCAAAAAGGTTTTCTACCGCTGTCTTAGTGGTATATTATGTTCTGACAGCAGTGTTAAGATCTGCTGTGTTCTGGAGGGTGTGTTAATGGAGACATACTTATCCGGTGTCAACTTATGTATCAGAGGTACGCAATACACCTATGGCCGATCTTAGATAGGACGCTTAATCTTATCTAGGGTTGATTACAGATCACTATGGGCGGCACTCGCCACTTAACATCAAGTGCTTAAGACAACCGCTTCACTTACAACAATAAAGATTATCCTATGTATTAATCCGGGGCATACGCTAATTGTATGCGAAATTTCAGCAAAATCAGATCGTTTGTCCTAATATCATCTATGATTCTAATTTTAATAGTTTGACTTGAAAGAATGACAGACATACATAACATAAACGCTTTCTACACTCATAGGATTTTCTCCTGTGTCATGGGTGCCATGGACACACAAAGACGAATACACAAACACCCAGACCCAGAACTGAAATCTAAACTCATCATGCAGGTGTCTCTCTGGCCGAAAATCGAACCCGGGACCCACTGCGTGTCAGACCGGTATGGTGACCGCTTCACCACGTGGGTCGTCTTACATCCTACATCCTTTCCCCTTCATAATATTAGTATGAGTTTGAAGTATGATTGGTCGATTACAAATGTCCGTGGGCGGCAGCTGCCTCTTCACAGCGAGTGGATTACATGCCCGTTTACTTCTTATAAACTAGTAACATGGTTAAAAATATTAAAACAAAAAACTGACTGCTTCAAACGATCTTTTTTTTCATAATGATACATTTAATTAAACGCTTAATAGGTGATTTCGTCAAAATAGTCACGTAAAAGTATAACAATGTATATATTTTTAGAATGGTCTATTTATTAGTTTTCATTGCACATATTGTCGTGATAATAAAAAAAGTCGTCACTCCTTCCCTCTTTTTCCCCTATTTGCAGGCGCCATTTTAAAAAAATGTATAGCTTATTTCACTTTCCAAACTGAGACGATTCTAATGATGTATCGTACGTTATAATCCGTTAAGCCGTTTGAGCTGTAGCGCGTGCCAAAGAAATGAACATACGTGCAAACAAACATACATACGTACTCTCGAAAAACATCACACTCCTTCTAACGCAGTCGGCTAATTACAAATAAGAAAGTCAATTAATGTTTTCTCCTTTTTCCAGCACATCACGACTGGCTAGAGAGGTACGAAAGCGCCCGACAGAGGCATAACGTGCCAACACAGCTCGCTGTGGACGTGTTGAATCGTCTGTATGCCTTCGAAATACCGCCGCTAGTGCTCATCAGAAGCGTTGGCTTGCAGATCACGAACGCTCTGCATCCTATCAAGGTATCTATCCAACTATATTCCAAGTTCGTAGAACCAGTAGACACTCCGACTGTTCCAGAACTATCAGAATCCATGGTTTACCTACCGACTTCTTCAGGTCATTACCTTCTTGTTCCAGCCAGGTCTAGACGCTGACTATACAATATGATAAATACAATTATTAAGGGGAATTCTCGCAGTGTAATAGCCATTGGTCCTTAGAGATCCACTGCTGGACATACTCAAACCGGGATCTGATAACATTTATATCGTCTAGGGAAGTCCATATTAAGCCAATTAATAGGTAGAGGTCTTTTTATAAGATTGAATAAAAAAAAATACCTGGTGATAAGTGGTCACCGCCGCCCATGAACATCTAGCAACCTCATTTTGTTTCTTGAAGAATAAAAAAAATGTATTATTTAATGTCATTCATTACTTTATCATTATTTAGGATCATATTGGCTATTTGCAATAATAATCAATTTGATCATTATCCTTCGTGTACCCTCATTCATAATAATAATAAGTAGGTGTTGTAAATACTTAAAGCTAATCTCTTCTTTTGTTATCTGTTATTAACATACTACTAGGAACTATTTTCGTTGTTACCAAATTAGTAATTACCATTCTATCTAAATTACTGTTATTCATAATTATTCTATTATTTATACTTCCAGTAATGTTTTTGTGAAACGTTAAATAGGCCTTTTCATAATTATCCCTTTTAAATGTTTTGTTAATACAATTTCTCTTTAGAATCTCGTTAGTGTAATAAGGTAATTATGTTTTTGAAACCACTTATCAGTGTTATTGTTAGAAGTTTCGAAATAATACTGAGAAATATGATATTAAGACTTTCTAGGAATCCTCGTTGTGATTATTTTTGTATAGTAAAACGATTTATTTATTTAGTCTTAATGAATTTTGTACCTATCTATACATATAAATAAAATTGAAGTGTCTGTTTATAATATCAAAATAATAGCTTTTTACCAAATGCATATGGAAGTATGTACTATACCGATGATAAAATATCAGTTAATAAAATTTTTGTCTGTCTGTCTGTTTGTTCTGGGTAATCTCTGAAACCACTGGACCGATTTTGAAGCGACTTTCACTGTTGGATAGCTGATGTGATAAGGCGTAACTTAGGCTACTTTTATTTTAGAAAATGTAATTAGGGTTCCACACAAAAAATTAAAACCTAAGAAACTGCGCGCGCTCTACGCGCACGTATATGTAACTATGTCAGGTTACATTTTTTAAACGCGGGTATAACCGCGGGACTCAGCTTGTTTGTAAATATAGTGGAATGACTGATGTGAACAAATCTAAAACATATCTCATATTAGATTTTAGACTAATATTATCGTGGAATTGATAGATTTTAATATGTAACGGGTACTCACCATATGCGGTATTTGAATTTTTTAAATAATAATAATACACTTTATTGTACCCAAAAATATATTTAAAAAAATACAACACTAGATAATACAATTTTAAACAAAACAAAAAGCGGTCTTATCGCTAATCAGCGATTTCTTCCAGACAACCTTACGGTGCGGAGTTAAAGTAGGAATGAAACAAATATAGGTAGAGCACAAAATAAAAGTTTTATGAGTAAATACATACATATAAAAATAAATTATAGAAAATAATACCATAAAAGGAAAAAAAAAATTTTACCGATATTTCGATCGGTGTTAAATGGATCGTGGTCACGCCGAAAGTTTTGGCATAAAGAAATTCAAAGACCGTATATCGTGTGTAATATCGTCGTTTAAGTTCTAGCACCGCGTAAGTCATTTTTGGAATTTTTTTTGCAGAGACAAAAACCGATTAATTTTACCTAGACGCAACTAAAGTTCCATTTTGTACTTTTAATTTTCCATAATTTAAAGGTATTATTGTGTCGTACCTTGATTCTGATGGACAAAACGACGCGTATTTCGATTCTAATGACGATGATTTTCAAAATTTCATTACCGACGAAAAATTGACTAACTCGGTGCTAGAGCTTAAACGACGATATGTCACATAATTATTTATATTTGTGTTCTTCCTTTCGTATCATGTTTTGTCAGTCGGTATGAAATAACCCCCTTCCTCCCCCTATAACAGACGAGAAAAGAAAATATCCTTCAACAAAAGGGCTGGTTTATTTAACACACACAGACAGTCTATTTTTTTTATAGTATGGAAGTAGCAAACAAGCATGCAGCCCACCTGATGGTAAGTGGCTACTGCCGCCCATAGAAATGTGTAATCAACCCTAGGTAAGATCAAAGTCTCACCTAAGGTGAGCCACAGATGCGTTGCTACTTCTGAGGACTGAGGTGTAATGCCTCAGAAAAGTATGCCTCCCTTATCACACCCTTCAGACCAGAACACATCAGCGCATAACACTACTGTTATTACACAGGAATAGGAGTAGCGGTCGTGCTTCCAGAGTCGAACCACAAAGAGTTCTACCACCTTCCACCGTTTGGTCGATAAGATATTCGCTTTATATCTAAGTCGACCTGACTTTAGAAATCAAACCTTTTTTTTCTAGGAGTTCAATGGGAGAGACATTCATCTAGCACTTATTATCGATAATAGCCTTTCTTTCATATACTCAGATTTTAAAGCTGGATTTTTTATTTATGTAATGAAAATTTCTATCGTTTTTCATAACCCTGCTTTACTGGGTATGGTTCTCTAACCATTTTAAAATAACATTGAGTTTGTTACGGTATGACTCTGGAACCATCACACCTATTTCTGCCTAATGGCAGCAGTGGTAAGCGCTGCTGTTTGTTACCTATCCGAGGCATTCCTGCTTAGTCTGTTGTACTAAGGACTACCAACGCATCTGTGACTAACTTCAAGTAATTTTAATCCAATCTGGGGTTGATTGCAGATGTCCATGGGCGGCAGTATCCACTTACCATCAGGTGGACTGCATGCTCGTTTGTTAATTTAATATTATTAAAAAAATGACACATTTTCGTTACTGGAAACTGAGTAAAACTTAATCCCTACCAATATTATCCTTCAACTTAACCTGTAAAAAACCCAAAATTATTTTTTTGTACAATATTATCACTATCAACACTCAATAAGTCAATACTTATCAAAATAAATTTATTATATACTTCTTCTTTTTGCGTTTTTAATAAATCCAAAATTATTAAAATTGAAATTATATTCATCCATATGTATAATTAAAATGCAAGTGCATAAAAGATACACTTTTTGTCCGTCTTTTTGTTTTTATGCTTGAAACTTCAAGCCAAAACAACGTACCTAATTTAATTTAAAGGGTTGAAAATATATTCATAGTACGTACTTTGGGTAACATTTAGAGTTTTAAATCCACATATTCCATAATAGGTTTATTACCACTTAGTCATATAACCTTATTTTTTCTAAAATGACTACTACTTCTACATATTACTACTAAATTTACTCGTAACATGAATTTAAAGGTAATGTTTTGTTTCAGAAATTAATCATGTCCCACGCCGCAACGTAAGAATTTCTGGGAAGATGTGTAATATTCTAACAGCTGGAGTCATAATTAAACGAATAAAGAGTAAATGTTTAAAACGAATAAAATTTGTATGTTAAAATTAATAAAGTGTGATAAAGTATATTTAACTTTTATTTCGTAACTCTAATTTGTGCTAGTAAAGATTAGTCATATAAAAAGAAACATGTTCCATTTAATCGTGTACGTCTTAATTTTGGTGGGTGTTTTACGGAAAGAGTTATAACTATACTATAGTTATAATATAGTTATGAATTGTCATTCCAAACCCGTGCAAAATTGCAGATCAATCGATCACATAACTGATTAAAAATTCATTTGCAGGATTCGAAAAATTTTGAGTTCCTGTTGAAAATTGTAACCTAGTATTTGCATTGATGAAAGTGCAATTAAGCATAAAGTAATGAAACTATTGAATTAAAATTTACTCAAAACTTAAATAGTCGCATTTTTAAGTGTTTAAGTGCTTTACGCTGTCTAACTAATTAATGGTGAAACATTACTACGACAAATTGAACCTTAGTATCGGGGTTTGCCATTGCTATACCCACCGAAATATAATTAAACATGTCTTATAAAACAGATTGGGGAAGATGGTCCATTGCTTATAAGAGTTTTAAAATAAAATACTACAAAAAACCTTTTAGTCATGTTTGTTCTTTTTATTATTTTGAATTTAGAATGAATGAGCTAATAATCACTGACATCGTATGTGAAAATTTTTAGCTCAATCGAGTTTACTGGTTTAAAATTTAGTTGCACTTTTTTGCTTTCACATATAAACTAACAAGGCAACTTAAACCGAAACTTGTAAAGAAAATTCCCGTGTGAATAAACCGTAACACTGCATTGAAAACGCGTATCCTATTCCTTTTGACATGCACAATGCCCACAGAACCTGTTTCGTTTCGGTTCCTTGATCTCTAAGCATGCTTTAGGCCCCCTTTAGTTATATAGAGCATTTTAACGAACTTTTTATCTAACAGAACTGACAGCTGTTTGCCAAACATTGCGGTATATAAATAGTAGCCGTAATCATGACTAATGAACTCCAAAATGATTGTTTTTAACAAGAAATTACTATGAAAACAAAAATCTGATTGCTAAAACTGAAATTTGCAGTCGGATATCTTGTTATATAATAATAATGTATTTCACGCTTTTCAGCTTTTCAGAAGTTTTCGTAGAAATATTATAGTAACACAAAAGTGTTATAGTTTATATATTTTTGTAATGGTCAATTTCATGCTTCGATCATCAAGTCGTCCGTTCACCTCCTTTTTTACAATTTTACTGGCGACATTTTTAAAAATTACGTACTTCGCCTCCAAACTGCAAAATGACGCAATTCTAATGATATGTCACATTGTGTTAGCCGTTTGGACTGTAGCGCGTGTCAAAGAAATGTACTCATCATACATACAATCGAAAAACATTACCCTCCTGACGCAGTCGGGTAAAAAGAAAATAAGAACAATTATAGGTATTATGATGTTAGTACATATATTTCAATACTACTATGAGATAGACAATAATAAAATCCATATGTTAATGGTATGTTATGGATGATCGTAAATGCACCCATGTAGACCTTCCCAAAAAAGTGGATTTTGCAGTAGTAAACGCTTGGATGTGTGGAAGGATGTAATAGAATAATTTTAAACACGTGGCTGCACCTATTCTGGGTTTAAGTAATAAACATTAGTGGATATATCACAACCAGGATTTCACACTCATTGTCGGTACCTAAACCTAATATACTTAAATGTATTATGTTTTTATATGACTTTATAGGCGACAAGACACGAGTATATTGTCGCCCATTTGGAGAACACACATGAAAAATATTCAGTAGGTACAGAGATGAATATCTAGTTATTTTAGACCTAGTTATTTTTAGACCAGGTCCACCGTACAGACTAAACCGAAGACCACGAAACATTGGCTTTTATAATTGCAAATTTTAAGCGCATTTCCGTAACGCTACAATTTGCAACGAAATTTCATGGCATTTGGTTGTGTTGTTAAGATGGAAAAGGATACACACAAGTGCTAAGATTCGATACTAGCAGATAGTATTTATACTGACACAACAAGGTCCCAAAGTATAACGTTACTGATGTGGATCGAATATCCAATTACTTTGTTACTAAATATAAGTATATTATGCACGGCGTGACGTCACTACATCAGTTTATCTAGGTAGAATTCATAATCCGTAGAGGAGTCCTTTGAAATAAAAGAACCAGGTAGTTCCTCATTTCTGGGAATCAGCGGAATTTGGAATGTTTAAATGTTATCGGGGGTTTGCCCTTTTGTTTGGTTATTGGTCTGTTAAGTTAGTATAACAAAGAGTTTACTGCGCAGGTAGTCGTGGCCGACTGGTTTCACTCGAGTAAAACTTCCAGATAGAAAGATACATAGGTACCTATTCCATAAAAAATAGGAAAGTCAATAATACAATTCAAATAATTTAAGTTCTTAGGTTATTGTTACATTTATGAGTAAATCGCTGTAAAGTAAAATAGTTTAATGACGGTCTTGGCCCTAAACAATAGGTACTGTCCAAAATTAGTAATGCAAATACATATAACTCTTGGAAGAGCATTAATATTATGACGCACATACCAGACTCATTATTTACGAAACAAGTCAAATGACGCACATGGAAGTTCACGAACGGTATCTAATGAGATAGTGAAGAATGAACGATAAAATTGAAGCAATTGCAAAAGTAGTTTATAATTTATTGTCTGACATGAAATGTATAAGTAGGTATATAAATTCAACTTTCTTGAAAAAACTAATCTAGATATTTCTAGAAACGTACAT
>MOOZ01000602.1:138905-150881 GCA_002930495.1 Cecropterus lyciades | reverse complement strand
ATATATATTATATTAACGTTATTATATATTATACATGGCATTTTAGTAGGTATGTATCTAGTACTGACTGATAAGATTAGGAAACGATTAAAAAAGTGAAGCGAAGTCGTTAATGTTGAATATCGTCACTAAACAAAAAAGTCCAACAGTCTCAACTCGTGTTATTATTATACTTGGCTACAACTTCCCCTTGTGTTATTTCTACACATCACGTGTGGGAAAGCGTCGTTTTATTTAAGGGCAAAATGAGGTCGATTTACATTACAACGCCACGAAGGGGAACCGTTGCGACAGAAGTGTGCGGGGGGAGGTCGCAGCTGCTATCGGAATTATTTCTAGGCGACCGGAACGGTGGAGGGGGACTTACGTCACGTACTTGCATCTGTGAGCGTTCCATTCTAACCGTGTCATTGAAAGAAGCGGCCAGACAAAAATGAACTTTACACCTTTGTACCAAGGAACGGAAACCCCCAGAAAATTCCATCCTATAAAACTTACCGGCTGACTCAACCTCGTTCGATTCATGCGTGACGCATAGTCGCTGAGTTTATCAATATTAACTTATGCACCTGTATTTCGTAAATCTTTTGTTATTATGAAACAATGATACCGAATTATGTTTATATATTCGTTGCGCTGCCACTAAGTACAAATATTTTTTTCTAATCTCAGTTAAATTAACCTAATTAGATTTACCTATTTGTTACTATACCGTCATAAATACATTTGTCAATGTTGAGTACTCATAAAAAAGTACCTACATATCTTTAAATACCAATGAATATAAGTTTTTTCTGTTTTCCTTTGTTTCCTCACAATAAATCTAATTTTAATGAAAACATAAATAAATATCTATAAGAATATTCAAACCAAAACTAAACATTAGTTTTAGTTTGATGTTAATTCAACACGCACAGACAAACAAGTGCATATTGGTATAACAGTAGATACAGTTATATATACCTAAGTACCTATTTGAACATATTAACGTGGGGAAAAAGGTATATTTTCCCAAAGAAGTGGTCGCTATCATGTTACAGTAACTATCTAACTAGTTAAGTATATAATAAATGAAAGAAAATTTGGTAGTACTGATATTATTTATAGGATTTATATAAAAGTAAAGTATGGTAAAAGTATAATTTTGAGTTCCGCGTTCTACCTTTCATTAATATCGTTTTTACCTAAATTGAATTTTAAGATATAATTAATGAAACCTAAAGCCTTATAAGTATAACACATGTATGGATAGTCTTCGGAATTCACATATCGATCGCGTCCCCTTTAGCGGCCCCTCGCTTGGCTCGGATCATCAACATCCTCCCCTCCTCACCCCACGTCTTCATCTCTCCCCGCCCCCTACCCAAACATTAACCGCATTGTGTTCGGAAATACGTACCAATTCTTAATAAATATATTTAAATAATACTACATACTATGCCTAGCCACTGGTTTTTGTTACATTATTATTGATATTGTATTGATATTAACGCGGATGCTATTCTATTAGTCTAATTATTGCTGAAATAATTTCTTTTCTGCTTTCTAACCTTTCTGCATATTTATGTAAATATAATATATCGACTCTTAAACGAGATGAAAATCAATGTTCATAAAAATCTTTATCGGTAGCCCACGCTGCTTACTTAGTTTTCTTTTTAAGTTCTTTTTTGTATGATGCAATAAAAGCTTAAAGAGTTTTAATTTAAAATAATAAAAATTCGTTTTAACTTCTAAAGTTGTAGGGAAGGCATTGATTATGTAATATTCAAACAATTTATTAAACCTGAGCTACGTAAATTACATTATTTCAATTTATTTTTATATTTATTAAGCATATTATTGATAATAGCCTGCAATATTGTATAAAGCCGAAATCGTTTTTTTTACTCTAAGGTGCCCATATGATACTGTCTATAAATGTTGTTGTTGCAAATTTCATACCGTAGATATTTCCGTGTACAAAAATATATAAAATTTGTTTTCGTATATTATAATGTTGTAGTGCGTATCCGAAACGTGGCTATCGACCGACGCCATTGCGCCCTCGAATATGCGTCTTTACGCCGCCATTTTGTTTTATGAAATGCGCAGTTGGGAGTCGGGTATATAAGGCGGCCATGACGTCAAGCGCCGTTCTCATAAAATTTCAACGTGGTGAAGTGTAGACGTCTAGTGTTGTGCAGTGAAAAGAAGCTCATCTAGTCAATTAGTGCCTGTTTGGATTCAGGTGTGTACAATTCTCACCCGCAATAATATATCTATAGCCCAAATACTAAAAAATGGGCTATAGTGCTCAAGAAAAATCTGTCGTTGACTTTTGTGAAAGTAAAGCAGAGTCCCTATCTAATTGGGTCCGTAAAGTTAAATGTAAATCGATAAATGCTAGAACAAAGAGAAAACGTGATTTGCGAATAATCGCCATTTTGAGTAACTCACTGTCTCGCGCTGAGAGCGAGCTCATATCGAAACAAAGAGAACGTGCTAGAAGGTGGGCGCTAATGCAAGCTGATCTCGGATTGTGCAATAAGGAAGAGGAAATGGCCAAGCAGCATCGAGAGAAAATAGATAACTTATGGAAGAATGATCTCAGCGGTCTCGATAGTTTTTTTAAAGAATTAGACAATGTTAAACCCATAGCTAGTGTAGGGTGATAGGAAAGTGATTTTTCGTTTTGTATCTGTGATATATGCAGGATGTTTTTCTAAATTACAGTCCCATTGCGTTTCGCGTGGGTCTGCATCCGACGGCCGCCATCTTGGTTGCCGCTGGGGCGTGGTCGCTGCTTACTACAAAATGGGTTTGTAACGGTATCATGCATTTATTTAGTTAACTCCTTTTAGCAAATTGTAAATAAATTTAAATTATAGTTAATGATTTCAGTTCTCTGTTGAAAAATAGTAAATTGGAAATTGAGTTTTATTCATATTGAATAAGAATATTGTAACATATGTTTAAGTATGAAAATAAAGTTTTAAAAAAGTGTTTCGAATTTCATTTTCTTCTTCTTCTTTGTCTATTGTTGTTTCACCCACAATGTATTATTCCATGAGTCATCGTCAACACTTCCGAGAACGTGGCGGTTGCGGGGAGGCGAGTCGCTGAACGTATGCGAGCTGATCGTGGAGGCTACGTGCTGTCATGTCGAGGTCGCTGCGTATCACGCCACGACATACGGCCCACTCGACACGCGATAAACGGCGTGCGAACATGAATAAATCCCGGTGTCAGCCCACACTAGGTAACCGTTAGGAGATTGCGCCATAATATCTGAAATGTAATCATGTAACCTAAGAATTGTCACGAAGCGATATGGCCGTCTACGGACGGATTTTTTCGTATACTTTGTTGTGTTTGGAGCCCAGATGCCTGCTCTTATCTAGCCGTGGAGCATACTGCCTGAGCTGACTTGACCTGAACATGCTCTACCGTGCGAGTGACGCACTCTGGCACTGCGCCTACTGTCCGTCCGCTGGAGGAAAGTAAGGTGTTGGTGAGTGTATGTTAATAAATAATGCAAAACTATTTTATATTAATCGCCCACTTATATTTGGTAACATGTGGGCATTGTTCCTTTAACATTCACCTCTCGCAGAGTTACAACCAGCTCCTGATATCCAAAGCTGTGGAAGGATGACGGAAGAGTAATGAATCACTGACACGCCGATTTAAAAATAGACACGCCAGAGAACACGTCAAATTGCGCGTTGAGAGCTGTAGGCAACAATTCCAGGTCAGGTCTTCTATATACAACTTGTCTGTGTATGATGTGGACCATATATGCAATTATTAGTGGTGATTTTAAATTAAGTAGAAACTGAAACTACTTTTGTGAACTATTTAACCGTGACAATCTGTGGGCTGATGCACGAAGCGAACGAACTACGTAACTTACGGGACGACGATTAGGCTATTCAATCTACTTATCGAACCTGCTACTATAATATAAACTGAATTAAAATGAGGACATGGAAATAGGGACTCTATGTATGGACATTTTATATGCGGTGAGTTTCATGAACTTTCTAGAAAAGTTTCTTATTAGGTGTATGTAAACATATTTACAAAAGTTCTCTTTTACACAGTATTTAACATAATAGAACATGGTAAATTTTACAATCAACATATTCTGCCGGACAGGTGATTAATTGGTTTGTGTACGTTTCACAGCTTACTGGATGCCGTGAACCTGGTGAAAGTGACCGCGTTCATGCTCCAATTCTGCACTAAAAGGAACAAGTCCTGGGAAAACTAGACTGTTCCTATAGTAATTTTGGAATTATCACTTCTACATTATACAGATGGTTTCTATAATCCTAATAAGCACGTGACATTAATAGAAAGGAGTAAATCTTATAAATCGAATATGAAACTTGATAAGCTGAATAATCGTATCGCGCTCTGAGAATGACCGAAGTAACACTTAGGTAAGTGGTCGTTCTACTTATATAGTAGATCTTATACTGGTAAAGAAATTAATTATAATAAAGGTTCGTATTTCTTACAAACTACATGATGGTTTTGATAACTTTCTATATAAGCGATAATCCCTGACCTATTCCTAAATTTCGAACCTCATCGGCCTGTATGGAATACGAACCATAAAATCTAGAATCAATTTCTTTACTTTATCTGGTTGATATGATTTTCTTAATATATTACCTGGATGATAGAATTACATCTTGGACTTTTAATATTTCAGATTTGAAGGGCAATATCTACCAAATTGAATATTTTTATTAAGCATTTAAACGATAAAGAAAAATATCACATTTAATCTTTAAAAATACCAGTCTATCTTACGAATTTAGAGTCTGATGTTATTTTATGAATGATCTAATCTCTATATTAATTCGTTTCAATAACACATTTTATCAAGTACCAGTATCTTTATAAATCTAATTAAAAAAATATCATATTGCGATACGGTAAGTCGTAAACTATGATGTACGTGATGTATTTATACCATGGATTCTAGACAGTTTTTCAAAAAAGAATATCCTAGAAGGGACGAGGGCCAGAAGATATAGGATATAAGAGGTTATTGACATTTATCCAATTTTTTTCCAGATAGTCATTTAAAAAGAACTTAAATAGTTAACAAAGTAATAAGTTACGTAATTAAAACATTTAGATGCGGCTATGCATAAACTATTAGATTGTTTATAACTGCATTGAAAGTACCTTATACTTAAGGAAAGATGAGATTCCTGGACCTAGTTGTGGAGTATGTCTTCGCGTGCCAAATTTATTTTTAGGTCTTAGACGTCCATATGTTGTGAAATAGATGCAATAATAATAAGTAATTAGATTTCGTCTATAAATTATTGCGCATTGTGAATGAGAAGAAACAACAGATCGGTGCTAGCGGATAAACAGTTCGGAGTTAACGAACAAGACAAAATTAAATACTCAAATCGATCATGGGATTATAACTAAAAGTTGGCAGATGGTTATATATATTTAACGATATGCGACAGATTAACACAAATATTTATACCAATCTAGACAAACTGCGGCCGTTGTGGTATCTCTTTTTCAGGACTGCATTGAAATATAATACCTACAATATTTTAAAGATAATATAGATATTAGGAACAATTGAAATAACAGAAGTACACATTTATTACTTAAAGGTATTCTGTTAGTCGATTATTTTTTAATAATCAAATCAAATTTAAATAAAATTAATTTAAAACGAGAATTTAGTAAAACAGCAAATATACCAAGATTTGTTGGCAGCGAAAATTGCAAGTATGTAATGTAAGGTAATTTTTTGCAATAATTGATTATTGTTGCATGATTATTGGTGGTACCTTTTTTATTAGATTGCTTGCTCGCTTGTTTAATCTAAATTCAGGAACGAGTCATCTTGTACGAGAATATACTGGAAATAATGCCACTATTCCCAAAAAATGTACGAGTAAATTAGGAAATGAATCAACACATCTCTGAAGATAAATAAGACCCGATGAGATAAGTTTTATCTGCGGATATGGAGTAGTAAAACGAGAAAAGTTAACACTTATTTTCAGCAGTTTTATCTAAAGAAATGATACTGTGGATGTATGACATATTTCATCATAATCACCTAGATTCATGCAATCTAATCATCTTCACATGTGGTAAAACTTGCGCCGCTCTAGAAGCTCTCGTGAGTAATTTCAATCATTAGACTAATAATTTCTTGGAAGCCGAACAATCCTGCACAGAGGTCCTGAGTTACTGGCGTTACTGTACAAGTATGTGTATACTTATGGTCTTTTATCTACTTGCTATATGTATATAGTATAGATATGCAAACCATATCAAGACGAGTCGAGACACCGATGACTTAAGTATAAAACTCATTATAAATTTGACACGAGTAAATATCTACAACTGCAGTGCTTAGCAATCATAGTCTGCTACTAAAAAGTAATCAGGTAACCACAATATTTTCTTTCATTTCTAAGATGTTTGTATTTAGAAATGTTCTTACAAATATTCGTTGTGTTGCTTTTGTTACTACCGGATGTTTAAACTTTAACTTTACAATTTTTTTTTATTATAAGCAAATATATTACTTGCCTGTAGATAAATGTTGCATCCTATATCTTTATATTAGTACCTACCCTTGGTATATGTAACATATGACTTGCTTATTATTTTATCCTTAATTAGATATAGGTGTTAAAAATCTTTACTCCCAACGTGTAGGTACCTATAATACTATGATGAGCCGTGAAGACTTATCTTAATATTTATAAATGAACGAAACAATTCTACCAAGCTAAATGAGATAAAGTATGAATATGTAGAATCAATTGGATACGCTAAATAGTCATGGGTAACAAAACGTCACAATTGTCGTCGCCTGTAAGATGGAACCGGAAGATACTCAATACCACGAATAACTTGAAGTAAATCTTAAGGAACAAGACTCACTCTGTCGTATAACTAGAAGTACACTAATGGAGAGAAATTTTATGGTATAATAGACACGTACGTACAATGTGACACATAGACACATTATTTTCAATTACGAATATAAGAAAGTGGAATGAACACAACTGTATGTAAAAGTGTGCGACATAATTGTAATTCTTTAATTTATAGTTAGTGCATAGTTAAGTTTTTCTCTCCGATCAGTCTGCATTTCATATTTGTCAACAGAAAACAAACTGCAAGTTGTCCAGGGTCTCTTCTGAGTGGCTGAAACTACATTAACTTTTAACAGATTTGCTCTCAGCCCAGGCGAAAAAAATATTGTCCTGTCAATGATAAGTTACACTGATATGATGTGTTAAAACAACAGCAACATGTATGTAATTTTAAGAATATCCTGTAAACGAAAATGCTAAGATGTCCTGCCGTGGCCCATATATGAACTGTAAAGTTAAGCACAGGTTGACATAAAAACTGGATGGTTTTACTACAATTTCTTTTCTAGTACAATGAGTGAAGTGAGTCGGGTGTGTGTTACCCAAGTTGTGTTTGTGCTGTTTGTTTGTGCATATGTAATAATAGTGTTAAATCGAATGCACGAGTGTATCGTTTGTGTTATCTTGTAATCTAAACTGTAAACGAAGCTCTTATATGAGTTCTACCTAGCCAAGCTTCAGAATATTGGAGTAACAAGATTTGAAAAATCAACCTAGACCAACTGCTTCATGTACATGGCGCCTTGGGGTCAGTTAGGTCGAAAGAACCTTTAGCCTGTTGCCAGTTTGCATGCGTTCTACGCATAACCTAGCTAGAAGTGCTTGGGTAGCGTTACTATGAGTATCCTACAGCAATGAGAAAATCTTCTGGCGGCTAGTTCCCGGAGAGCTGCACGGCTAGCTAGTTTGCATGGTCACCTGCCAACCAGTCTACGTGCTCTGCATCCTTTGCTCTAGTCAGCGGGTCTTTCACAACCTCGATGCTTCTCTTCTTCAGCCTTTCAGTTGGTAAGTTGTAAAACCCCCTATGTGTGTATTATATGAATTATAATACATACTTTCACTTAGTATCGATTACTTATGATAATCGCATTCTGCCAGCCTGCCTGCGACAAGCCTCCACGTGCCGGCCTAAAAGCTGAGCGAGTCTCGAGTCAGTCTGCGTATGTCTTCGGGCGACGTTCAAGATTTGGGTACGATGTCATTGCCTTCCTGTGATGTGCTCCAGCTTCACACCTAACTGCGGAACCCCCGGACTGAACATCGTTTGCCTGTGTCAGCAGGCCTCACCTATGCTGTCCTTTGCTCCTTTACTTTCTCAGGAAGTAAGTTATGAGTTATAAGTTATGATAGGATTTTTTTTGAGCTCTGTAATATAATGATTATCGATTTTAATAGTTATTAAGCTATTTTCTTCTTATTTTTATTCCCTTAGCTGCAAATATCAAGCTCCAAGTGCAAATCTTCTGACGTGTTCCTGTGCCGCCTGCTGGCGTGTCGCCATGTTTGGTGCCCGTCTTTCTGGCAAAAGCATGAAGGGGTTATCGAGAGCGGAGAATCCTACCTGCTGTGAGCTGAGAAACCATTGCCTTATCAGCGAGTCTGCATCTTCTTCCTCCTGCCTCTGAGCATTCTTTTTTTCAGTTAGTTGGTACGTGATTTATTTACTTAAATTATTATGGATATTGTAATACTCATTTAGCATTAATAACTTAAGTAACAATCGTATCCTGGCAGCAAAATTTTCGGCCGTCTTCGTGTCAAGCTGTGTGGTGCTTACGACTATGCCTTCGTGCAGCCTGGTGCATCGAGCCAGCTCTCTTCCTACCTAGTTCTCCTGGAAAACAATATTTGGCGAATGTCTTCGTGCGAGTTCAAGACTTAACTGGCGTGCTTCTGGGCCACATCGTGACGCTCCCTATTCTTCGAATACAGCTTCGCACGTGTGCCTACTGTGAGCAGAGCATCCCTTGCATGAGTCAGCGGGCCACACTCATCTTGCCTTGTGTATCAATATGCAGTCTTTCATCTGGTAAGTTATGTCTTTTTATTAATTTTACAAATTGCATGATTAGCACTAGGTGTTAAAAGTGCTGACTCCAAAAATATTCCACCAGTTTGAACCATCGTGCTGTCTGCGTCTGCACGCTTCTCCATGGTGATCTACGGGATCATCGGGTCCCTCTGCGCAAATCTCTTGCCATTCCACGAGCTACCCGTCTGTGGCAGGCTTCTCTTCGTGCCAGTCCACGTGGTGACGAGCCTCCGCCTCAGCCAATTCTTCATGCCAGCATTAAGGCCTCGTGCCGGCCTTCATGCTGCACGAGTGTCCGTGCTAGACTGCGGGCTGTACGAGCCTACTTGCAGCCAGCGTACAACTCGAGTCTCCGTGCCGGCCTCCTTGCCGCTAACGTGTTGCGCGATGCTCCATGCCGGGCTTCGTGCTGCACGAGGCCTCCTTGCCGCCAGCCTGCTACACGCGTCTGCGTGCCGACAGTTATCTCGCACGCCTGTCCGTGCCGGTCATCATCCTGTACAAGTTTCCATGCTGGTCTTCCGCCTGCCTGCACGACTCTCTGTGTGGGCCTTCATCCTGCATAAGTATCCATTCCTGTTTTCAGCCTGTACGAGTCCTCGTGCTGGTCTTTCGCCAACACGAGTCTCCGTGCCGGCCTTCATTCTACACAAGTCTTCGTGCCGGCCTTCCGCTTACACTAGTCGCGGTGCGAGCCTTCAACCTGCCTAAATCTTCGTGCCAGTCTTCCGGCTGCACAAATCTCTGCGGGCCTTCATCCTGCTCAAATATCCGTGTTGGTCTCCGCCAGCACGAATCTCTGTGCGGCCCGTCAGTCTGCACGAGTCTTCGTACCCTTCTTCAACCTGTACGAGTCTGTGCCGGCCTTCAGCCTGCACGAGTGTCCATGCTGGCTTTCGTGTTGCACGGATGTCCGTACCTGTCTTCAACTTGCAGAAATTTCCGGGTCTGCCCGCGTTTTACGCGTGGGCATCTTCTCAGCTACGAATGGGTGTCTCCGTGTCAGCCAACATGCTGTACGCGTCTCCGTGACAACCTATGTTCCACGCGTGGGTGCCTTCTCAGCCCTCGAGCTGCGCGTGGGTGCCTCCTCAGCCTTTGAGCTACGTATGGGGATGTCCCCGTGCCCGCTGAATTTCTGTAAAAGTCTTCGTGCCAACCCACGTTCTACGCGCGGGGGCGCCTTCCTTGTCTTCGAACTAAGCGTGGGTGTCGCCATGCCCACTGAAGTTCTGCACGAGTCTTCGTGTCAGCCCACGTTCTACGCGTGGGCGCCTTGTCTTCGAACTACGCGTGGGTGTCCCCGTGCAATCTGAAGTTCTGCACGAGACTTCGTGTCAGCCCACATTCTACGTGTGGGTGCCTTCCCGGTCTTCGAGCTACGCATGGGTGTCCCTTTGGCCACCAAGGTGCTACACGAGTCCTCGTGCCAGCTGTCGTGCTGCACGAGTCTCCATGTCAAGCCACGTTTTACGCGTGGGTGCCTTACCAGACTTCGAGCTACGCATGGCTGCCCTCGTGACCACTGTCTTGCTGCACGAGTCTTCGTGCCAGCTATCGTGCTGCACGAGCCTCCGTGTCAGCCCACGTTCTACGCGTGGGCGCTTTCCCAGACTTCGAGCTACGCATGGCCCGCCCCGTGGCCACTGTCGTGCTGCACGAGTCTTCGTGCCAGCTGTCGTGCTGCACGAGCCTCCGCGTTAGCCCACGTTCTACGCGTGGGCGCCTTCCCAGACGTCGAGCTACGCATGGCTGTCCCCGTGGCCACTGTCGTGCTGCACGAGTCTTCGTGCCAACTGTCGTGCTGCACGGGCCTCCGTGTCAGCCCACGTTCTACGCGTGGGCGCCTTCCCAGACTTCGAGCTACGCATGGCTGTCCCCGTGGCCACTGTCGTGCTGCACGAGTCTTCGTGCCAGCTATCGTGCTGCACGAGCCTCCGTGTCAGCCCACGTTCTACGCGTGGGCGCCTTCCCAGACGTCGAGCTACGCATGGCTGTCCCCGTGGCTACTGTCGTGCTGCACGAGTCTTCGTGCCAGCTGTCGTGCTGCACGAGCCTCCGTGCCAGCTGTCGTGCTGCACGAGCCTCCGCGTTAGCCCACGTTCTACCCGTGGGCGCCTTCCCAGACGTCGAGCTACGTATGGCTGTCCCCGTGGCCACTGTCGTGCTGCACGAGTCTTCGTGCCAACTGTCGTGCTGCACGAGCCTCCGCATCAGCCCACGTTCTACGCGTGGGCGCCTTCCCAGACTTCGAGCTACGCGTGGCTGTCCCCGTGGCACTGTCGTGCTGCACGAGTCTTCGTGCCAGCTGTCGTGCTGCACGAGCCTCCGCGTCAGCTCACGTTTTACGCGTGGGCGCCTTCCCAGACATCGAGCTACGCATGGCTCTCCTCATGGCCGCCAGTCTCGTCCTGCACGAGTCTTCGTGCCAGGTGTCGTGCTGCACGAGTCTCCGTGTCAAGCCAACGATCCACGCGTGGGCGCCTTCTCAGACTTCGAGCTACGCATTGCTGTCCCCGTGGCCACTGTCGTGCTGCACGAGTCTTCGTGCCAGCTGTCGTGCTGCACGAGTCTTCGTGCCAGCTGTCGTGCTGCACGAGTCTCCGTGTCAAGCCAACGATCCACGCGTGGGTGCCTTCCCAGACTTCGAGCTACTGACGTGCTGCACGGGTCATCGTGCCAGCCGTCGTGCTGCAACAGTCTCCGTGTCAGCCCACGTTCTACGCGTGGGGCTCGAGTCTTCGAGCTTCGCACGTCCTTGTGGCGACCTTATTCTTGCACGAGTCTTCGCGTGAGTGGATCTATGTGTTAGCTCTTGAGTAATTCGTGTATGTCTTTGTATCTCATCACTAGCTATATGACTTAAGCCTCATTATGTCAGTTCTCTAAATAACGGTCAATACCCAAGTACTCGATGTAGTGCAAGATGACTATGAGCTGCTTATTTCTAACCTTGCCTCGTAGATGCCATCAAATGAACATCCGTATTCTCCTTGCTTGTGTCGTTGCATTTAGTAT
>MOOZ01000602.1:118170-131224 GCA_002930495.1 Cecropterus lyciades | reverse complement strand
AAAGAAGACTCAGGGTGAAGAAAGAAGACTCAGGGTGAAGAAAGAAGACTGGAGCTGAAGAAAGAAGACTGGAGCTGAAGAAAGAAGGCTGGAGCTGAAGAAAGAAGACTGGAGCTGAAGAAAGAAGACTGGAGCTGAAGAAAGAAGACTGGAGCTGAAGAGGGACGACTGACGCTGAAAAAGAAGACTGGAGGTGAAGAAAGAGGAAAGATGTATAAATAATTCTAAAATAGAAAATGAGCAGAACTTTAAAAAAAATAAAAATATTAATTGATGTCCAAAATGGAGATAAGGAACTGAACAGAAATACAAGAAAAAAGTAAAGAAGGCTTATTCAATAACGCGTGAAGTCCCGGTGCTAAAAGAATTAAGCTCAACATCATTATCGAAAGTTCAAAGATTAAAGTGAAACAATATGTTACTAAAATGTAGAAATATTACGGAAATTAAAGAAATGGAATGAAAATCGAAGTGTGGTAATAAAAGAATACAGAAGATAAAGGTCACAATGAAGACTGAGCTCGAAGAGTAAAGATGAAGACTGAACTCGAAGAATGAAGATTAAGACCGAAGTCACAGCGCAACTTAAATAAAGACCAAATTAAACAAAAAAAAATTAGGACCCAAGTCAAAGAGTGAAGATGAAGATCGAATTCGAAGAGTGAAGATGAAGATCGAATTCGAAGAGTGAAGATGAAGACCGAACTCGAAGAGGAGAATGAAGATTAAGACAGAATTAGAAGAATGAAGATGAAGAACTGAGCTCGAAGAATGAAGATGAAGAACAAAACATGAAGATGAACAACAAAACTTGAAGAATGAAGAAGATGAAGACTGAGGTCATAATAACTAAAATGAAGGCTGAATAAGAAGAAAGAAGATGAACACCGAACTCGAAAGAGAAGACCGAATTTAATGAATGCTCGAAACAAAATCAGATAACGTAGAGGAACTTAAAACTGAAAAAAAATAAGAAAAAAAAAGCATTACGTCGCCTGTATCATGAAACTGACGGTAAACAAGAAAGACTGCTAATTAAAAACAAGAAATATAAACATCTGAAAATAACACTCGTCGCGAATCTGCATTTAAAAATTTTACAACGGCTAAGTTATCGTGCGAAAGAAGAATTATAAACAACTGTGAAAAAGGAAGATTTTTTAATTTTCGAGAAAACGCATTATCTTAAAAGACTTATAGACAATTTTGAGCACTGGATCACGCAATACGACTTTACGAAAGAGGAATAACAAGTATTTAAACAAAATATATATATATATATCTACTTCTTACACAAGAAATTTAAAGACTTCTGCTTACATAAAAAGAAAGGAACAAAAAGGAGAACCAACCCATATTATTAAAAATCTCTAATACTAAAAATAGAAAATGAGGATGAAGACAGACATGAAATAAAAATGAAGGTACGATATGATTATTATATTTTTAACCTTCAATGAAAGTGTATTCATGTTTTATATGGGTTCTTACGGATTTTTTTCTTTTTCAGGTGATCAGGTTATCTGACCAGACAGTCGTCGAGGTCCCGAACTGCTGGTTCCCCTGGAAACATAAATCGCCGAAGAAGAAGACATTGCGCAACTGAATCTTAGAGCATAGTAGAAGAAACCGAGTATAGATAACAGTTATAACTAAAATGAAATTACATACAAGTTTATTTATCCAAGTTAACAAAATTAATTATGTTAATATCTATATCGATGTGTTAACTCATTCTGTAAATCAAGAACTATTGACTATGAAGTACCAAGTTGCAATAAAATGTATAAAATTATATTTTCCTGTTGTTTTCTTATTTATTTACCTAATTGAACCTCTTGAAATACAAACACGTCCAAATCCGAACAGCAAAGCAATCTCCTGTAAAACTTCTTTCCTGTAATAGTTTTCTTTTTTCAAACTGCCATTAAAGATAAAATTCTAGGTCAAGAAGAGAATCCACTTGTTATTGCAATAGGTACTAGGTATACAATACAGTACAAAAATCTTTATACACAGAAACAAACATAAAAAAGACATTATTTAAGCTGCAATAACCGAACTTATCACTAAAATAGCGATCTCTTCCAGACGAGATTCGTTTTGGAACATATTTTAAATGCACTAGAGGGTAGGGTGTACAAAAGCAAACACCCAGAACAGAAATCAACATAAATGGTACATAGTTTTACTAAATGTACATAAGTGGTAAGTGGTGAAGCAGGTGGAACCACATATAGATTACCATGCCTAATTGCCTAGTACGGACCTCGATAGAGAGGGCTGCTAAGTCTATAAGAGATAAACAGAAAAAATGAACAAAATTAAATTTGATAAATGGAAGCTCCTCGACTAGACTTCGCATAAATTGCCTAGTTTATTAAATTACTTGCTACTCTGCTAAAATACTAAATGGATTATGTTTTATTGTTTGACAAGGGATGCGTATAATGCGATATATGATAATATCGATACGATACGTCGATATTTTTGCAAGACAATAGGATTCGATATATCGTACGGCTACAAATATATCATAAATTACTTAATTAAAAATTGTTAATTGTTGATAACTTATAATGGTATATCAACAAACAAAATATAATTTTTGCTTTTCTTTAGAATTGACGTTCTTTACCATTACTAATTTAATAATGACTGACTGTCCCAGAGATCACAGCCGAAACTAATAAACATACAATCCAGAAATTTTGATTCTTTATATACATAGCATTAAGAAGGTACCTAATTTGGAAAAATTCATTCCTAGATGGATAAAGTAAAATTATTAAGATTTTGAAGATTAAAAATTGATATTGCAATACGCCGTATGAAAATCATTTTCCTGGTTAGAAATACCGTTATCGTAGTTTTGAAATATTAATTAAAATTGTTTGTTTGAAAATCAATTATTCTTTAAGTTTACATTCCTACGGTATAGATGTAGCTGATTTTGTATTACAGTGCTAAACAAAGATTTCTGAAATAACTATCTCGACTGGGATAAAATAGGAATTGACATTGTATGGATTGCTGTCCATTTAAGAATTAGAAACATGAAATTTCAAATTAGTTTTGAAGTTACAAATGTAAAATTTTCAATTCAGGCTTTTATTAGGCACTTAAACATTTTTTTGGAAAATTCATCTATTTATCAATTTTATCGACAAATCATCTCTTATTTATTATTATTCTTCAACCACTAGAAATGGCGGCTATTTAAATTTCGAAAGTGGAGACATAAACCACCAACGTTATAATCTGGAAAATAAATATTTTATATACAATCTCCACGTAAAGTAGTTAAAAATTAAGATTTTCTTCGAAAACTCAGAGTAGAGTACAATGTACATCGGGCTTGCTATATATCGAAATATCAATAACGCACTACACGATATTTGGATATTTTTATTTATGTATTTGTTAATAATCCATTATAACTTATTCTTTCTAATATAACTTCATAATAAAAAAATATAAAAATGTTAACCTCGATTAACATTTTTGTTGTAATATTCACTTATGTTAATGTTACACCATGTGTACGTATAAATTGTTTTGTATTTGCATGCTATAAGGTACACGAAATTTAGCTAATGCTATAAACCTTCAGACTGGGTTTCTTTTTTAATTGATTTGTTTAAGAGTCTACATCATATTAATTATCTGTAACTTTGATATGTAGCCTGTGATCTCATACCTGGTAACACTTATTATATTCAATGTCACTTGTCATTGTTTCGCGAACTGAATTCTGAATTTGTGAAGAAAACTCAGTGAGATATTATTCTAAAAGTTTATATTATCTTAATTCCAGAAACTAGTATTATATTTCTGACTACTTATATTTTTAGATAATTTTAAATACATTGATCAGCAAATATGTCATATCAACTGTACAGAAATACTACAATCGGAAATACATTGCAGGAAAGTCTTGATGAGTTGATACAGGTAAATCTTAAATAAATTTTAATGTCGTAAACATAAATTTGGATATATGGAGTATATGCTTAGTGCGAATAAATGTTTGAATTTCCAGTATGGCCAGATAACGCCGAATTTGGCTGTAAAAGTCTTGCTTCAGTTCGACAAATCCATTAACCAAGCACTATCCAATAGAGTTAAATCTAGGTTAACATTTAAAGCAGGAAAACTTAATACATACAGGTAAGAGCTCGTCCAAGAATATCTCTAATTGCTTTATGATATATAACTATAACTTGTTTGGATTTATTGCCATGAGCTATTCGTGTGGCATACATTTACAAAAATATGTATCACTCCTCATTTTAGTACAACCCTCGTAATCTTATTCTTGACTTCCACATACAATTATATTTGTGATTTGTTGATAACTCTGAAATGTAGTCATTTAGTCAAAATATTTTAAAAAATAGCAGATACTCTGTACTACCATAACACCTATTCTGCCATATAGTCAGATTTGGTCGTTTTCAGCATTCCAATGTCATACTCCAATGTTTTCGTCCTCAAGGGTAAATAAAAGTCAATAAAACAATCTAAATATGTATGTATGTATATGTAAATATTCTTGTTGTATTTAGATACAAATAAGTGTGTATCTACTTACATTACCCCTCTTAGACCGAGACTCATCTCATATTAAATGAAAATGATTTCCTTCCTAGAATTGCCTGAAAATACTGTCTAGGTGGTGAATTCTTTGAAAAATTTAAATTTTATTAATGGGAAATACGACTCTTTTATGTTGTGTGCGTGCGCACAACATCATGCGTTTGCATGCATGCATGGTAAACTAATACTTTTTTAATTTATCCAACAACATCATAAATAATGATGTATTTATGATGTCTCAACTTCTATTTGAGGGAAATATCTTTTGAAATATATAAAAAAAAATGTTTATGAATTTCTTTTTTTGCAATGATTATGGCATAAATGATTTATCACGTGATGCTGTCAACGTATTCATAAAAACTTTTGAGATTTATTAAATGATTATTGCAATTAATATCTGACTTGGTTAAAAGATGGCCTTTTTTCAGGTTTTGTGACAATGTGTGGACGTTTATGTTGAATGATGTTGAATTTAGGGAAGTGCAGGAGGTAGCTAAAGTTGATAAAGTGAAAATTGTAGCATGTGATGGCAAAAGTAAGTATCTGTATTGAAAGATCCTTATTTTTTAAGATCGAAGTACCAAAAGAGCTTGTGCATCTGATGGTAAGTGGTCAATTAACCTTTGGCAAAGGGAGATCTCCCGCCAGGCTAGGTGATCATGCCTGGGGAGCAGCCGTGCTCCGACAGTTTCTGTTCGGAACTTGTATATATGCATGATGTTGAGAAAACTCCGATAGCGTGTTTCAGAATACGATGACGTCATCTGTTGATGAGTAGCAGGAGGTCGCTACAAACCAATGGACATTTGTAAGTAGCTTCATATAAAACAGGGGTTCCACTTGAACTCAATCAAGATGCATTGCTATTCCTGAGGGCTAAGATGGCCTCATTGTAAATGATATAGCAACCACACCCCTCCACCAAAATACATATATTTTTTTTCCCTCTGAAGATGTATGAGGAGGGGGGCGGTGAATGCTCATGCATACACGAAGGTTATGTGGGACCCGAAAAGAGAGAAGGGCGCCTACCCACTAAACACCGTCTCGCTGGCTTTGGTCTAAGTGACAGTAAAAGCCTTCGTCGGATGCGGCCACACCCGTAATGGACGGTGGGGCGCAAGCGGGTGCTTCCTAGGGAACAACCCGCTGGGTATTATAAATTATAAATAATTTATAATGAAGCGTATTGGGCAATTCGCGCTATCTAAGGATAACGCTATGTGACAAAATACAAGAACTGCTTCATGCTAGAAATTGGCCTGGCAGTGGTACCTCCTAAGTTGAACCATACCATTCTGCTACCTGAAACTTTATTTTTAAAAGTACAGCTAAGGTTGCTTGAAATATTTAATAAGCATATTTGTAGTAATCTTACCCCTAATACTCCTGCAGTCCTGCAGCAGTAAATCAGCAAACAAAATATTCATCAATCATACAATGAACAGGAACAACCATACATTAAAGGAACAACTGGTTATGCAACTGTGTGACATTGTCATCCTCATATTACAGTTCCACTGCTGGGCTCAGGACTCTAGGAATGAGACTACATTCCTTTGACAACTTTTTAATTTTAATTGACTATGTTAAAGCAAGTCATAGTTAATTTTTAATACTCACAAATCATTTAAAAATTAGATAAATAGATTTTTTTTCTTTTCTATTTTGTAATTAACCTCAATACTATACCGCCTTCGTTGATAACTGCTTTCCCTAAAAGTTGACTGGGAGAGAACGCCTATGGCATTAAGTCCGCCCTTGTACCACTCTAGGAATATAAGTATAAATAAATAAATATAAATGCCTGGGATTCAAACCTAAGAACCCTTGCTTGAAGGGCTGTGTTTTATACCATTATATAGGAATATGCTGAAACTATTTACTATATTATAACTTTAATAAACCCTGACTGTAGTTTGATAATAGGTTCAATATCTGGATTGTTGTTAATATAAACTACATACAAAACTGCTAACTTTTGTTTAAAGCTTACAAATACAAGTTCATTTACTGGTTTACAAAAATGATTAATGATTGTTGATTGTTATCCTCTTATACTTGTT
Organism: Cecropterus lyciades; assembly: GCA_002930495.1. NCBI lineage: Eukaryota > Metazoa > Arthropoda > Insecta > Lepidoptera > Hesperiidae > Cecropterus > Cecropterus lyciades. The sequence goes on along the minus strand of MOOZ01000602.1, from coordinate 124,556 downwards.
TCAGATGTTGAAGATAGAAGATAGAATGCAAATGTGATGAACAGGGACTAAATTTGTATATATGGCTGCAAGTGATCTTTATGATTATTGGTTTTGTGGATGTTGGATTTCTATTAATTGTAACTGCGTATGATGTTATGATACCTATTCCTAAATAAATTGTGTGTGGCAAGTTTTATTTGATTTCTTGGTGTATCTTATAACACCCACAATATCCTAATCCTAGTATGGCATTGTGTAAAGCTTTGTATTGAGATATTTTCAGGGCTAATTGTAAACATTTTCATAATATATTTTCAATATTTAGGTGTCACTAAACTGGTAAAAAATATGGTTGTGCTGTGTCTATATAAGAAAGCAATTAAAATAAAGCACCATGGCGCTTATCATTTCTTTTAGGCATTTTTCGGTTTTACAAAATTGAAATAAAAATTCTCGTAGTTATTATCACTTCGAGAACGTAAAAATTAACTTTTCATAATTCCCTGTTAACACAATGAAGTACGAGAGAGATATAGGTGCCAAGCCAAGCTATGTCTTAGCAATAATTTTAGCGATTATTGCATACTCCCTAATGCACGTTGACATTACAGATGTTATTATCATCAAAGTGGGTTTTAATTACACTATTTTACTTAAACAGATGTAAGTTGTTTATTGTTTACCGCCAACAGCATATTTTATCTAAAGGTGTACAAACACTCGCTAACTTCTGAGATTCTTATATATCATATGATGAATCCCAGGGAATGTGCACTGTAATTTTCATTATTGGCTACAGAATTTTCTCAATTTTATTTAAAAGAATTCTAAGCAAATAGTCTTTAAACTAATCCAATTGGGACATTTTTTTTTATATATTTTTTCTTTGAGTGCTAATATCATTATGTAGCTTCTTTTGTGCAACCTTTTGCATTATCATTAAAACACACTTTGCTTATTAATACTATGTATTTTCAAAAACATAAAATACATCATTTTTATACAAACAAAACTCCTCCAGATCTTTATTGAACAAAGTATATAAACTAATATAGGTACACAAAGTAATAAAATAAAAATATTTTACAGATATACAATTAATATTGTAGAAGAAATTATGTTATGGAATTACTGTAAACAATAATATGAAACATGGGTGAAACCCTTACAAATAATACACACTAATATTGCAAGAAATAAAAAAAACCTGTCTTTAATAATAATACACCGATTATATTTGATAGACAACATCTACCGTCACCATTAATAAATGGAACAATCACACAAGTTATCCTACTAAAAACTTTACGCCTAGGAAAGAATAATTCCCATATACTTAAATGCACAAAGTCCCGTAACATGTAGTTGATTATGATTGATTCAAGAAATAAACTGAACTCGCTTGTCTTTTGTCTGAAAGACAGTCTCTTTGGTGCTTCTATATAAAATATGGTGGTATGAATTCTCATCTCAAAACCCACTCCTTTTATACTGATCATAGTTAAAGTTCACAAAGTCATAGATTTAAATCATAGATGCACTGGACTCCAAAGGTTTGTTGAATGTGTTGTGACCTCAGACAATAAAACGAGTCTGTCTTACTCATCCTATATCTATGTAAATCCTCAATATCACCAGCTCTTTTGCGTGTAAAGCATTTTTAAATACACATTTATAGAATCAAGTTTCAGATAAAGTCTGAAAATTTTCGACTGGTAAAGCGTATCTATAATTGAAATCTATGAACTTTTTAGTGTCTTCCTTTTTTTAGAAGCTGTATTTTCAGACCCAGACATAATGTTGGTAGTAGAAATAAAGTAATTTTTAATCATATGCTACACAACACTACATTACACCAAAGCAATAATATCGCCCTTTAGCTATACGAGGAATTACAATTAATTTACCAGAATAAGTTTATGTTTTATTTTATTAAAAAAATTACCCTACAATATATGGTGTCGTTATGACATAACGGTAACATTAAGTTATATAGTAAATGTATATAGGATCGAGACATTTAAATACGAAAGTTTGTAATCCGCGCATTATTACAAATATAAATTGAAAATCTTTTATCAATTTAAATAAAAAAGTAATTTTGAGTCAAATTGAAATCGATAAATTATTTTATAGAGCAAGCAACTAGATGGCGCTGAATGCAAGCGAAAGCGTACATATTGTTTTATCTGTGAAACTTCGTCTGTCGCTAAAATATGCGTACACTTAATTTTCTCAAACGCGCCAACAGTATAACTGAAAAAAGCAATAAAATTGAATTTGGAATGAAGAGTCAAAATTATTACTGAGTTAGCAGATTACAGACTTCGCATTATTACTACAACACATATATTGATACATATAAAAGCAACCAGAAACACTACTTACGTTACAAATATAGCCACCACTTAAGTTAAATGTCTGCATCGCGTAACCGAACGCATAATATATAGTAGCATACGGTTAGTTGAGTAATAGATAGGCAACAAACATATTAATGTAGTATTAAATTATGTCATCACATCCAAACCCGTAAGCCGTAACCAGAGATCCGTGAAATGTGATTAGTAAGCTGAGATATTATATATGCCTATAAATTAATGCGATGAGTCTCGCGATATACTAGTCTAGTGTCTGTGTGCGTGTGTACAAGGCCTGGTCTAGAGCCTTTAGCTATTTAGCCATTCTGGATAAGAATGTTGCCGATGTCACGTTAAGTCACGAGTAGTGACGTAGCGTAGGTTTGTGCTGCTCTGGGCGGAAGTTTATGCCGCCCTCTATAGAAATATTTTGGCAAGAAAAATGTTTTAAAAAATAAATTTGAGAGTCGAATAAGTCAGCGAAATAAATAAGATACTATACGAAAAAGCTATACCTGTAATATTTTGGCGTCAACGATAGGTGGTTTACGCATAAATAAGTTGTACTTCGTACAACCCCCTTGATTTTGCAGCCCAGTCAAATTCGCCACTCGGGAGCAATTGCCCGAGTTGCATCTCTCAACCGGGCCCATTCTGTATATGGCAGCACAGATATAATAATATATTCCCATTAGGGTAAATTGTCGATAAAACTAGTCGTCCTAATTTGTGACGTTACAGGTAAAATAGAGTAGAAAAGTAATAAAATCATATACTGCTTTGTAGAAAAATGTCCACGTAGATACGAGTATATTCCTATGGCCACAAATCTTATAGTAATAGTATGACGAAAAAAGCAATATTTAATCAATAAATACTTTTTCGCCGCATAAAACTCCGTAAAATACGACCTACCCACAGAAAACACTAATAGAGTTAAATAAATATCGGCTTAATTCTCGCCGTCAAACGAAACATAATGTCAGTGACATATATAATATCTTCCGTTACGTTTAAGCGCAGTAGGAGGGTGGGGAGGTGAGATCGGCGAGTAGGTCTAGCTCCTCTTCGGTGAGTTGTTCGCGGTGTTTCGGCCAATCGTCTTGATGAGTGCGTCTGAACTCTGCCAAGGCGGCTCGAATGGTCGCGGGGATTGGATCCGGAGCGTTCGTGTGTTTCGCCAATTCCGCCAAGACACTGCCCAACTGCGGACCCAGGCTGTACGGTCTAGAAGCTAGGTACGAGCAGAGCCCCAGGACCCCGCGATGCCTCTCAACCAGCTCCTTGGAACGGCAGCTCTTCATGAGTAAACGGAGGGTGCTCTTCTCGTCGGGCAACGCTCGACAGTGCATTAGACCGGTTAAGAGTTTAGCCGCCAATTGACGGACCTGCCGAAGATAATGGAAAAATGTGATGAATGGATGAATTTTTTTTTAAGAAATATAACTAACAAATGAGTGTGGCGTCCACAAGATGTTAAATCACCATTGCCATTCACCGAATGTAATCAGTATTTATCTCTTCTCACTCATAGAATTCACATGTCATAGAACAAAGCAGGAATTACACATTGGTGTTAAAAGGTAGAAATAGATGATATCCGGAGTGAAACCACGAATACTTTCACTACGTTTATTTACATACTATAATTTTATGTAACTAAACGCATTCTACATGAAAATAAAATTGTTTGATATTCAAGTTGAACTCACCTCAAGCCTAGAATCACGCATGAGCTTCAAGGCGAAGCGTTCCGCCCTAACCGCTCTCTCTGGCTCATCACACAGCAACGGAAGACCGTAGAACAGGAGCGGTTGCGCGAAGTCGAGACACGCGAGCCTTGCCCACCAGGAGCGACCGTCCGCTAGACCTTCCAGCACATTCAAGGCCTTATCAAAGGCCTCCGGGGAGTGGTGGGCTAGAGCCAGGCTGGCGAGGAAGCCCCCAGCGTAGCGTGGCAGCTCATCGTGTGGTTGAGGAGGTCCGCGGGCGGCGAGCGCGCACGCGGTCGAAAACATCACGTACATTGTCTCCGTTCGGCTGTTCAGGCTGCGCACTATCACGCCCATGCAGCCTCGCAGCACTGTTGAGAGGAGAGATTGATAACTTTTCATTAATAAAAAAATAAATTAAGGGTGGGTAATAATTAACGAATATGTATGGGCGAAAATGTAACATGCAATATACATTGTAATATATGGGTGTAGGGGTAAAAGGATCGTATTATTTGGTAACGTAATAAAGTAGTACTAAGGGAAAAGTCTAAGTCAGAGCATTTATCCATCAGCTTTTTGAGGTCCGCTGGACAAAGGCTTCCCTTAATTAGCGCCACTTCAACTAGTAGTCTGGAGTGTATTACGTTCTTCAAAATAATCATCGTTTACATATCACGTTTACGTTTTCGGCCATACTTTGCAATAATTGGCGTAAACGGGCCAACTTCGGGCAAGACTCTAAGTAGTGGTTATAAGTTAGTAAGGTTATTACAGATGTTGATTGGGATCGATCCCGGCATTGGTCACATACCATCATGCGAATTACTCAAACTACCCGCGTGGGTGAGCGGTCAACATACCGGTCTGACACGCAGTGGGTTCGATCCCCGGCCAGACAGACATCTGAATTATGAGTTTAGATTTCTGTTCTGGGTCTGGGTGTATTCGTCTTTGTGTGTCCATGGCACCCACGACACAGGAGAAAATCCTACTGTGGGGCTATAAGTGTAGAAAGCGTTTTTTTTAATGTAATAGAAAAAAGTGCGTACAAAGTACACATGTCAGAAGTGAAACTTCTTTGGCAAACTAATTTTTGAATCTCGTTTATATTTATACTAATCGTAAGTGTATAATATTCTACAAGTTATGCTCTGTTATAGCTGTACGAAAATATGTGATCTTCCATTTTTTTTTATGACGGCCATCTTGGAATTGAATTTTATTTCGTAGTGTATTATATTCTAAAAATAAGCTCTTTCATTTGATATCCATATTGGGTGGGTTGTACAAAAATAAGTAATCCGCCACTTTGCTGCGGCGGCCATTTTGAATTAACAACAATACTGCTACTTCAATAATTATATATACTTAGTTCGTGATCAAAAAAGCTTGTTTCAAATTTCAGCTCAATCGGACACTGAGAAATGGGTTAAATTCAGGTTGCAAGATTTGACCCAAACATACTTACAAACATTGCAAGTTGAAGAAATGCTTTATAAATTGTAAATGAACAAAAAGATAACAAATATATTGTTTACTCTAAACAACTGCTAAGCAGCATATCACGTGTTATAGATCAAATGTTTATAGGACGATTTACAAATTTATCACAAAATGTTTATTTATAAATTTATCTCACTGTTTAAAAACAGTATACATACTAATTATAATGTAAATCAGACTGAAAGACAAGAAGCCACGGTCGTAAAAAAGCATAATAAAAAAAATTATATGCACGCATTTCCGTCCCCCGTTTTCGTGTTACGTGCAGGCGGTTAAAATTTAACTTCATGTGCGCAAAAAAGTTTTACTTCAAAAATTGCTAATATTTCTTAGTATACCTACCTGTTGCGGTGAGGTATATCAGTGGTGAAGACTTTGAGCGCGATAGTTAAGCAAAGATTTTTTTATCAGACTGAACGAGCATGCATTCCATCTGATGGTAAGTGGTAACTGCCGTTCAAGGACATCACCCCGTTCTATAGGACAACTTCATATAGAACAGGGGTTCCGTATGACGACTTCATACAGAACCCCTGTTCTCTATCACAGATGCGTTGTTAGTCCCGAGTACTCAGCCTCATATATAAGTGAGCTGGCAACCAAACCCTTCCACCGAAACGCTAGCAATAGGTGTGGCGGTGGTACGTCTCCGGTCGAACTACACTGGTTCTACCACCTGTAAGAAGGTCCTTTTGAAGTTTATTACCATTTCTCAAAACGGTTATTATTTATTCTTACAAATTAATGAATCGTGTGTACATACCCGTGGTGAAGAGGTTGAGCGCCCGCGCGTGGTCGTTGGCGGCGGGCGAGGCGGGCGCGGCGG
>MOOZ01000602.1:103265-114581 GCA_002930495.1 Cecropterus lyciades | reverse complement strand
GCCGCGCACTGCTCGCTCGACACGAACGTCGCCGTCTTCACCACTGGGGATTAAAACGAAATTGAGCATAACGAAAATTGTAAGTACGTACGGAGATAATACAAAAAAAGGTACGTGTACCTATGTACGCGCGTGAGAAGTTATACTTCGTTGGCATCATTAAATAACCAATAATAAATATTTAACATTAATAATTTAATAATATTTAGTATTCATTATGTTAAATAATAATATTTTAATTTATGTCAATAAATAATATATACGGATATATAACCTCAATTATATTGGAGCATTTTAAAAACTCTATAAACACAATTTTTTCACTAATATTTACTAATATATTAATCAAAATATTGAATTTAAATCACTACTTAATATAATTTATCAGCACATATATAAATCGCACTTATATGAAACTGAAACACGTGTAGGAATGTAGACACTAGAAACATGTGGATAAATACTATGAATATGAAAACGGTGAACACAGGCGATGATGGTGCCAACTTGCGCGACTAATAGTGGTTCTATTTCTATTTTGTTTCGAGACTGCAACCGCTGCAACTTCATACTGTAACTTTCGTCTGACGAATCTTAAAATTTCACTCTCATCATTTTTTCATAATGCGCCCAAAGAAGTATAACTTCAAAAAAAAGAAATTGTAAGTGAATTATATTTTTTAAAGAAGATTGCCCACCACCACATTTACGTCGTGACCACGATCCATGCAACTGGGTCGAAATATCGGCAGAAATACATTCTACATTCAAACACCGCATATCTTGAGTACCTTTTACAAAATAAATGTATCAATTTCGTAATAATTTAACCCTAAAATTATATATTTTCCAAGTTGAGTCAATAAAGAACAGAAACAAACATATATAAAATTAGCATTATCACGCGGCTCCGCCCGCTTTGGTCACGTTCAATGTAAAGAGTAACATATGTCTTAAATCCAGGTCATAAACTATCTGTATACCAAATTCAATCCAAATATGATCAGTAATATTAGCTTGAAGGAGTAACAGACCGATGTCTGTTACACTTTCATTTGTATGGATATACATCCATCCTCACATACATTTCTTTATATTTGTAGAACATACCAATATCCCCGTTCTCGTCATACAGCGCAGCGAGTCTCGGTTGAACGGAGGCGAGGAACTCTGCCAAGCGCGGAGCCTTGCCGGCGTCGCCGCCGGGGAATATTAGTTCCGTGTCCAACAGTGTCATCAGGATACTGAAACAATAATGATAATAAGGTACGGAACTAAGGTTTTATTTTTAAATGATTAATACGAATGTATGGAAAAAATTTAACAAAGTCATTTAGAGTAGGTATTAGGGATGCGCCGAATAGTGGTTTCACCAAATAACCGAATACTATTCGGTTTAAACTTTACCGAATCGAATATTCGGCCGAATTATTCGGTGTGTTCTTTATAAATTTAAAATGTTGATTTTAGGTTTAAAAATAAATGTAAATATAAGTTTTAAATAGAAATATGAAGTTAATTGAGATTGAAAATAAATGTAAAATAAGTTTAAAAATAATAATATAATTTAGGTAAAAAAAATGTTGAAATGAAGTTTAATTGCTTTATTTTATTAGCTTTATTCAACATATTCTTTATAGGATTTCGTTGCCTTATAATATAAAAAAACTTACATAATAAGTTTTGTCTTTTAGTTATCGTGTAGTGTAGCCAAGAAAATAGAAATATTCGAACCGAATGTTTATGTTTCTTTTATATATGAATGTTTATATTCGGCACCATAGCCGAATAATTCGACCGAATACAAATAATGAAAAAGATGCCGAATATGCCGAATACCGAATATCAACCGAATATTTGGCGCATCTCTATTAGGTATCTATATAATATAGTGTTTGTAGTGTTCAAATGTAAGAAAAATATTGTAACTGATTTGTAAGTGCCCCTGTAGGCCTATACATAATAAAGCCAATAAATTCGATTTCATTTAAATATATTTAAATAAAATAGGTATGTTTATAATCATTTTCGTAGCACCCATGTTATTAGCACAGTAATATTACAAGTAGTGATAGTTTAATGGTTAAAAGTCGGCCTCTTAATCGACGGTCCGAGGTTCGAATCCCAGGCAAGCGCCACAATTTTTTTTAGAATGATGTGTATATTAGAAATAGATCACTGCTTTACGCCGAAGGAAAACCTACACTGTGTGAAGTGCTCCAATTCGGATTATGGCCTAAAATTCTCATTCTGGAGAAGACCCCTGTTCAGCAGTGGGTATTTTTTTTTTGTAAATTTAAGATGGAGCTAGGCGTCTTAGACACATTAAAACATTTATCAAACCAAAGTATCAACAACAAATGTAATCCGTGAAAATAATTGATTGTTAATTTAGAAATATTACCGTTCATATATATGTACATATACATACACATACATATATATAGTCATTCCATCCATCCATCCATCCATCCATCAGCCTTTTGAGGTCCACTGCTGGACATAGGCCTCCCCTAATCGGCGCCACTCCAACCGATCCTGAGCCTTCTGAATCCAACGGTTCCCCGTTTTTCCGTTTTTACAGTCATTCATAGGTAAAGATTTCCCGACTCACCTGCCAACAATTTCGCGTACACTTTGATAAGGATGCTGTATAAAGTTAGCATCGTCGAGCCTCTTCAGCAACTCCGCAGCCAGCGGAGCGGCCCGCCATGTCAGAGATCCAAGAGCACCCTAAAAAAAAAAAACATTATCATTAACTAATATACAACAAGTATTCTATAATTTCTTAGCTGTGTGTGCGGCCATATTTTTTTGTGATACTATCAGTACCAATATAAAGAGATTACCAATTTATTACGTATATCTAGACGCATCAACTGATGCACTTAGTCATCACGCAGTCAGACCTTGGTAGGAGTCACTTTTTAAACATATGCAACATGATAAACACGCAGTTGCACCTCGGACTATAAGTAATTGTTTAAGTCGTTTTTAAAACGGACAGACTCACTGTATAATCAGTGTAAACTGACCTGCAGAGCGTACAGCCTCGCGCACACCACAAACGAGGTGTGATGATCGGGGTCCTGGTCTTTCGGCGCCGGCGGCGGCGTGCACAGCTTCATCAGCGCCTGGAGCGCCACTCCACCGCGTCGGGGCTCCAGCTTCTCCACGCCGGTGGCCACGCACGTGCCCCAGTCCTCCATCGTCTCCGGCGTTACCGCTGTCAACCCTGAGAGAATGTGAGAAGAATAAAATTTGGTGCCCGGTTCTAGAAATATACTTTTATTATATCCATCCATTAATCAGCTTTTTCAAGTCTATTGCTGGGTAAAAGCCCTTTTTATGGGTTTTTAGCCCCTTTTTATACTACCTTTGAGGACTTCGTTGATAACCACTTTTTAAATATAAAATGTAGCGCGGCGCACGCAGCGCTGCAGCGGCCACATCTGCTACGAGGCAGCGCTTCTTGAGGAATTTCAGAGCAGCGAAACGAAAATCCATTCAGAAAGAGCAGAGAATCGAATCATCACTTGCAATAATAATATACGCAGCCTGTTGATCTGCAGCGCAGGTTCCCTCGGCCAGTAGCGCGGCGCTCGCAACGCTGAAGCGGCCACCTCCGCTGCGAAGGGCTGCAGCGCTTCCTGCACATCGGCAGTGCACCGATGCGTAAAACCATTCACAAAGACCAAACACTCAATCGTCACCTGCAGTAATAATATCCGCTGCCTGTTGATACATCTGCAGCGCGGGCTCCATCGGCCAGTAGCGCGGCGCTCGTAGCGCTGCAGCAGCCACCTCCGCTGCGAAGCGCTGCAGCGCTTCTTGAGGATCGGCAGCGCAGCGAAGCGCGTGTTCGAGAAGCTTGTTAGCGACGCGTGGGCCGAATTGGGCGAATACCATCTGTTTGGAACAACAAACATTAATTTATTATAACCACGTGACCATGATCCATGCAACTGGGTTGATACATCAGCGGTAAAGAAATTAAAACCACGTACATGAATATGGATCACTTCCGCGAGAAGATTAGTTTATAAAAGCGTTTTAATTAAATGCTAAAAAACCTACACATCGAAAGAGGGACCGTTAAATGTGAATGTACGTAGTTGTTACTGCTCAGAAAATCTGTAATTTACGGCATATAGAATTGAAATCCTTGGATAAAGCAACGGCATTGGGGACTAAGTTGAAATGCCCAGAAAATGGATACGAAGTCGTACATTGAGACTAAGTTGAAATATCTCATTTTTTTTTTGTTATGAAGAAATAAAATTTGAATAGAAATATTTAAAAAACCGAAGCCAACCAACTAGATACTCCGCATCAATATTATCAACAATATATTATTTATATACTCACCCTGAACATAATGAAGCGCACACCACTGAACTTGTCCTTGCCTTTCTTCTCCTCGACGGTAAGGAAGCCAACTAGTTTGTCGATATTGGCATCATCACTAAAGAACTCGAACACGTAGCGTTCCCCCTCTTCCATGTCCTCGGGACGGATGTCGGACGGGTCGTACTGCTTCATTGGTGGTTCTACTATCTAGATGTACAATACGATAAATCAATTAATTTATTTATTTAGTGCACCTCTACAAAATAAAATTTACAATAAGGCGAACTAAATGTCTGATTGCATTCTTTACAAGTTAATGTGGGTGGCAAGGAAATAAGCGGCACGTGGTAATTTAAGAATGAATACGTCTGTTAGTATAGAATATATTTGTACTATTTAAAATGCATTTTAGTCCTTCATATCAGATTAAAAAGGACCCTATATTTAGGTCAATTGTTATAAAAGCTTTGAGTTTACATTCATAGGCTAAGTAGCGTGTTATAATAATGATACGAGTTTTTAAAAATCAGATGATAAATATCAACCGATAAATTGCAGCTATATAGGATGTTATCATTCATACTGTACAAAAAAATGACTGAAGAAATACACATATGAATGAGTAAAAATTATATCAACATAAACCATACTTATAGTATGTTAAAAATAAGTGGTATTTATTTCATTTGACTAAATAGCAAAGGATTAATTTGATAAAAATATTATTTAAAATACCTCGAGCTTTTTCGGCCAAGAATAGAATCCATAGAAGGGATTTCTCAACCACGGCCCATCCCATTCTTCCTCCGTTTGTGGTATCTTGTCTTCATCCCAAATTGCCCACTCGAGATCCTTCCTGTACCCTATAATAAAAAAAAATATCATTTTTAAATCTATGCTATCTATAATAAGCACGAATATATTTCCAAACCTGGGAAACACCTTCACAGCAATTGATGCGGATTATTACTAATGTGTAATTTCAATTATTTAACGACTACCTGTCCTCCATGGTTTCACTCTACTAGATAAGAAAAAACCAACAAACAGCATGTTGTTACATAGCCTATAGCTTTCCTCCATAGATGGACTATTCAACCCAAAAATATTTTTTCAATTCGAACCAGTAGTTCCTACGATTAACGCATTCAAACAAATAAACAAACTCTCTAGCTTTATAATATTAAGTATAGATTAGAATAGATATTACTAGCTACGCCTCACAGTTATTTTTGACGGAGTCGTAGATTTAAATTAAATAAAAGTTAAATTTTATCTTAAGATATAGACTGTATTGTGAAATCTTTACATTAAATTCAGTTATTATTGTTTAATGCGACTTCACACAAAGAAAATGTTATAGAATCATCTATTATAACATATTTTTCGTCATCCAGACACTGTCAAAAAAGGTATTTTTTGACAACATATACAATATACAGTACGGATAGATGACTGGGGAAGTACCATATTCACTATTTCTAGCGTGAAGCAGTTCTTGAGTTTCGGGGGGAAAGGTATGGTTTTAGGTTCACAATCATCTTAATGTTCTGGAATATCAACGCAGATGTGATTGACTTCAGGTAGAAACCTTGTTGAGCGGCAGTAACCACTTACCATCAGGACTGCATAATCGTTTGCTACTTCAATCTTATATAAAAAAATACATTTGGGAAAATCAGAAAACTAGCTTAACGGTGGCATTTAGTAAAGAGGCAAAGCTGAAAATTGAACGGCTAATTAAACATATTTGCTGCGACATATAGGGTGTACGCACTCACAACAGAGAGCTTTAAGCTACACCATCTTTCTCTTATCCATCCCTTTGAATATTACCAGTGGCCCTTTTTCAAGACACAATTTTGCCCAGCGGTGAAATTAAAAAAAAATACAATTTACTCAATAATACTCTATTGCCGTATAAAGTCGGCGATGAATTGGCGACCCCTCTGGTGTAGCAAATGTTCATAGGAGACGGTGACTACATTCCATCAGGTAGCCTGTATGCCTTATCGTTACGTTAGAATATGTAAAAAAATACATTTCAAATTTAAAAAACCCCCAAAGCTATATTGACAAGTGGGCAACCATTTAAAAAGTCAAAAATAATGTTTATAAATGAGCCATCAAATTCGAGTGCGTTGCACCTATGTCTAACACAAAAAACCGCATCCAAATCGGCTCACCCGTTTAGGAGCTACGAGTCCGCAGACAGACACACAGACAGACATAGCAGTCAAACTTATAACACAACTCTTTTTGCATCGGGGGTTAAAAAAGAATGACATACCGTTAACCTAGAAACATAAAGAAATTGCATGTGATTTCATGAGCACTATGTAATAGGAAGACATTGACTAAGAAAACGCTGAAAATACATAACAAAAATATTAGTTGGCATATCGCACAGTGAAAACGAATGAGACCGGACACAAAATTAAGGTTCAGCACTTGAATCTGCTCCTCACAACGTAGTCTATCGTCTGGCGAATTGAAAAGTGACAATTTCATGGTAGAAAAGAACAAAAATAACATCACATTAATAAAATACCAAACATACATGTTACGTCCCTTTAATTACTGGACACTTAAAAAAAAGAACAAAATGTGAATATTTTATTTTATTTATTTATTTATTGCACCTCTAAACTAAAAGTTACAATAGGGCAAACTTAATGCAAATTTGAAATTAGGTCCCTTTTATTCTGACCATATGATTATGTCATATTGTGATATCTTTATATTATTATATGACACAATTTCACAATTATATAACAAGGATTATAAAAAGCAAAATTAAAAAATTTGAAAAAACCCAAAATGGTTATATGCAATTGTAAAAAAGGATAAAATAATTAATAAAAACATGCACCAATCAAACCAGAACCCACCACTGAAAACTGCATTAAAATCGAACTGGTAGTTTTGGAAAAAAAATGGCGACATTCATTTGCACAAACATCCTCTCACTCCAAACGCATACCGTTTTCGTACCGTCGCGGGTAAAATAAGATAATTTTCAAAAAGCCACATTTGAGTCACACTAACGACAAACTCACCCGGAACATGTATGTCTGGCTTCTCCACACCGGCCACCTCATACGGATCGACTGCGATCTTCTTAATGCTCCGTTTGCGTTGCTTCATCGCGTAGTGTGTTAGCCGCTGAGCGGTACGTCGCACTGTGATATCGTCGTGGAGTAGCGAGCGTACTATCAGACGGACCGCCCTCGCTGGGTACTGGGTTTGCAGCAACGGACAGTAGGAGATCATGTGCATCACTATCTCGAGGCGACGCCATTGCCTGCATATGAATAAGGTTCATTTAAAAACTTGCATGCACATACATTTGACATGGGTTTCAAAGCCAAAGAGGTTTTATATATACAAATATCAAATCAAATCATTTATTTTTGCATGAACACAGTATTACAGTAAATTATGTTATAGATAAAGATGTTGTATACATTTTATTCTTGTGTTCTACCTCATTAAGGTGTCGCAAAATAGAATTTTATTACAAAATAATATACGATTACAATGTCAAAATTTATTTAAAATTACAACAATAATAGGGTGTCAAATTATAATTCAATTCCATAATGCCAAATAATATAATTTAAGGTCATTTAGAAAATCATTTAATGTATAAAAAGTGTTCTGAATAAGGAGGTCCTGAAGCTTATGTTTGAATTGATTCAAGTCATTGCTATCACTGCGTATTGTTATTGGTAACTTATTATAAACCCTATGCGCTAATCCTATAATATTTCTTGATAGAAGAGCGGAACTAGACAACGGAGCACTTAATTTGTCACAATGACGCTTACTACTAAGCTTTTTATTGCTATAAGCTTACAAATGAGCAATCTCTTTGGTTCATTCCTGAAAAATAGTTGGATGAATACTGATGTAAATTTTATTTTATTTGGACCATTCATAATACATCACAAACTTAACTTTTTCCTAGTCATAGATTAAATCAGTGTAAACTTCAGTTTGTATTTCACGTATATAAAGATCATGAAAATTAAATGAATACATCTTTTGATAGATTTATTCTTAGTTTTTTTTTTCAAGATAAAGTAACGACCATGCAGTCCACCAGATGGTAAGTGGCCACTGCCGCTTAAGACATCTGTAAGTTACTTCATATAAAACACGTACGGGTTCTATCTGAAGTCAATCACCGGTGCGTTGTTACTCCCAAGGATTAACATGGCTGACTGAAGATCTCCACCGAAATGCTTGCTCTATCACCTTGTATATTACCTCTTACATCAACAGACACTGAGTGAATGGTTTTATTCTAAAGCCACATGGTAAGAACCTTTATAATCAGTACAAATAACTCACACATTGGAAGCCTCAGCCACATCAACCAAGTCAAGTATCAGCTCATTGTAGAGTCTCTCGTTCTTATCCGAGGTAGCAAGCTCCCTTTCCACGGAGTGTAGCAACTGATCCTTGAATACGGGATCTTTCAGCTCCGAAACGTCTATCAAGTTCTTAGCACATTCGACAGCATTCTCAGAGAACTCAAGCCTCGTGTTCACGGTGGTGAAGTGGCGATGTATGGTGTCGCTGAACGCTTGCTCTAATCTGAAAAAAATATAATGAATTTAATTATTTGAAGTACGGAATTACTTTTGAAAAATACCATTTATCTCATCTTTTACATCTTCTTCTCTTTAACGCGTTTATAGTTTAGACGGGTAATAATAACGTGAAAATATCATTATATATCATTTTTTTTTCTCCTTATCAGTTTGTAGTTTAAACACGTATTAATAACGTGAATGTTATATCATTTGATAAGTTGTAATATTAGTGATTTTTCTGTTGAAATACTCAATATAAATCATGATGTACAAATTTTCTTTGGAATACATAAAACAATGTGTATTACGTTATCAGTGTATTTAAATGCTATGACACCCAAAAAAAGTGGTAATGTTTTAGAGTACCACACGGACCAAATAACAACAGATTTGATTGAAGTGAATAAAATTTTAAATCAACAATTAATAAGCATTAAGACTCGTAAAATTTTACCTGATTATACTCGGCTTTTCACTGAGCGGAGTCTTCAATACCGCTGGCCAGAGGGTCCTTATGACCTCCCAGTCCTGTTTCGCGATGAGGGGTCCCGTGCGGGGCCCCAGCATAATAAAGAGGGCTCCCTTGTGACGGGCGTGCCATTCGTCCCCCTCTCCCCCCGCGGCTAGTAGCTCCGCGAGTTTGGGGACCAATACCCGGTAGGAGTATGGGTAGTGGCTTAATAGCCAGTAGAGACGCACTTGGGCTAACATACGCACCTGTGTAAAAATAATTAATACAGGTTAATTTTATTTTTATTGTATTTATATGTGTGTGTTTTTTAAGGATTGCCACGGATATTGTAATTGACACCGATTCTATTTAAAAAAAAGAGCACTAACCATGAAATATGTTCATGCGAATATGTTGTACCACCAGGCCATAATATATGGGAATTAAAAGAAAGTTAAATTAAAAATAAAAAAAATAAAATATAAATAAAAGTAACAAATAAAAATAAAAGTAATAAAAATAAATAAAAAATACATATAACCTTATTAACAGAGTTTCTTTGAAAATCCATGTCATAAAGTTCGGATTAAATTCACAATATATATTTGTTGATAATATTTAATACCCATCAAGCTAACTGTGAGAAACATTGTAATCATTCACATCAAATCATACTACATTTAAAAGCAAAAATCTTATAAATATTGCAGTTTGCTGCAAAATATTTTCATCCCAATTTTATAACACATTCAATACAAGCAATAAACTTTCGCAACCCACTAAAACGTATACACAACAACTCACCGAGCTATACGTATTGATGGACAGTTCAAACAGCGCATTCAGGGCGTTGAGCGCAGATGGTACTATCCCGGAGTTGCAGATCAGATCTAGCCTGCTCTCGTCTTGCAGTCTAGCCGCGTTCGCGTGTATCATCCTGAGTCTAGCGGCGCCCGCCGTCCCGCCGCCCACCCCCCCGCGTCCGTCCAACGCACGCTCTAGCACGTTGTACGAACGGATCCTCGCTTCAACGCCCGGGCCGTTACGTTGTCCCTTTAGCAATATTGTGCGCTCCCACACCTATGAATTGAACATATGTTATTGTAATAATGTGTATCTGTATGTGGATATATTTATAGCAGAATAGTTAAGAGTATTATCATTGTAGAAAATCTTATGGTTTAATGTTAATAATTCATTGTGGTTCAATTTGGATAAATGATAATAATAATAAAAAACTCTTTCTACACTGATGTGTCCCCACATTAGGATTTATGTATGGTGTCGGTCTTGACCACTAAATCTGCAGTAACTCCATATGTAACATCAACACTCACTGTGATCATTTACACGCAAGTTATCTGCTGTGACTATTTTCAAAAACTCTTATTAAAAGTGACCTATGACTAGCAGTAGACATTGATATAAAGTAGAATGAATACACGCACATACACAAAGAGACCTAAAACAAAGTTCTTAATTAATCATGAGTGATCCGTTCATCATGTGTGGTCTGTCTGGTCTGGGATCGAACCTGAAACTACTCCTGATTCTCTCCGACACCCAATCGAACCCTCTCCGCGGGTCGTGAAAGAAGAATGCGACCCTACATTGCTCACTTTTTATCGACGAAATTCAAAAGTAAACATTTCTTTCTTACTTGTATAAGCATCTCGAGGCCCTTCGTGTCATCCGTCTTATCAGCGAGCATCCGCTCCTGGACTTGCATCATCAGCTTGATCATCACCACGCGGATGTTTTCACCGTCCAAGGTCACGGCGAGCTTGGAGCCGCATGTGAACGGCATGTTCAGTGGGGGCACTTGGGATTCCATGCTGCAAGAAATTAATGTACAAGATCGATATAGGCGACTAGCTGCGCCCCACGGTTTCACCCGCGTATTAGTTACTACAA
>MOOZ01000602.1:40362-52086 GCA_002930495.1 Cecropterus lyciades | reverse complement strand
ACACCAGAACACAACAGTGCAAAACACTGCTGTTATTAGGCAGAAATAGGTGTGGCGGTGGTGCTTCCGGAGTCGAACCACAAAGAGTTCTACCACCTTCAATAATATATTAATATGGCAAATAGTATACTATTGTAGAGGATTATTTTGTTATCTATACTAATTTTATAAAGCTGAAGACTCTGTTTGTTTGCTTGAACTCACCAATCTCAGAAACTACTGGTTCGATTTGAAAAAATATTTTTGTGTTGTAGTCCATTTATTGAGGGAGGCTTTTTCTTATGTAATAGTGGGTGAAACTAGTTCGGTTTATACATATATTTGGTTATTGACCTCTTTCTACTTCCTAGCCTTGGGTTTAAACTATAGGTAGCGAGAAAGGTTTAAACTATTTCTAAGGATAGTTTAATTATATTATTGTTTAGGCAAGTTATAGGCAAGTGAGAATTATAATTTATTAAAGAAGTTATCATATTTGTCCTGAATGATTGATTTTTCTTTGCCGAGCTATTGGAACTACACAATACATACATAGACATAAACATAATATTTGATCAGTCGTTTTCGTCGTTCGTCTTTTGAGACGCATGCGTTCACTACGGAAGGATAATTTTATATGCCACCACTAAGAGTTTTAAATAGGGATTGAAAGTTTGTTTGAAACTCCGTCAATTAGTAGATTAAGGCTAGTGCTAACCGCTGACCTTACCGAACCACTGATCTAATGCGAGGTGGTATCTTTCCTGGACTATCCTTGTTTATATTTTTATATTAAATCATGGATTTGAATCGAAAACCTATTATATGCTAATAACATTAAGAAAAAAACCAACGCCTAACGTGTGTTTTTTGGAAAATGCAGCACTCTCACAATAAATTTAATTTAAAGAATTAATTATTCTTTTATTTTTTTTACAACAAGCTTATTTCTACGGATCCTCCTGCTTCGATCACGTTTACCACGGTAATGAGTATCTCATGCGTCAAAAACTATCTGTGTCAAATTTTAGCGAGATGCGATCAGTCATGCCGTGAAAGAGTAATAAACATACAAACATACAGTCATACATCCTCACAAACTTTCGCCTTTATTTATTTACGAGTATTTATTGGATCATCAACAAAATTACAAAATACTACAGTTCTTACACATCTAGATCATAAAGTTAATCGTTTGCAAACTTAGTTACAGATGAACACAGCATGCGTAGGTAGGTGGGTGCATTGTCATATAAGTGAGATGCATTCAGATATAAAAGTTGAAGAATATATATGATATAAAAATATAATATATCAAATAAAATGCGATATATAAATATGAATATAATTTATAATTGAATTAGTAAGATTTTAATTAGTAAGGTAAGATAACGTCAGATATGCGCTTACTCTTGCAATACGGGTTTGTCCATTAGAATTAAATGTTGACGTTCATTTACATACCGTAATGAAATGACGTAAAATTGCAGTGATAAACAAAATATATTTATTTTTGTCTTAACGAAATATGTATAAATTAAATATATTTCATTATTTAATAATTTTGTATGTATTCGTACTTATTATTAGTATTACATTCGTTTCGAGATATTATTTACATAGACAGAAAATATTAATTTTGAGATATTACGTTTGTTGTTTACGATCACATGTGATAGGGCACGGTTGCCCAACTCCAGGCCCGAGGGCCACAATGTGGCCCGCCAACACATTTGAATTGGCCCGCCAAGAGTAGATCGCTGGTAGTCGCTGATTAAAGCCCATCGTGTGGCCCGCAGACGATCTTGGATGCAAATTTGTGCCAACTTCCATTAACGGTTGGACAGCCTTGTAATAGGGTCGACAATCAAAAACTCAATTAAATTTTGACGTTTAAGTGAATGACGCAAAATTGTAACGATTAAATTAATTGTACTGTTAATTATTTCGGCAACTATTATACAATAGCTAGATAATATCTACTAAAATTCCGTCTGTTAGTTTGATTGGTTGTGAATGTTTGGTTGATATGTAGCATACGTTTGAACACGTACTTCTTACTAAAACTATAAATTTGAAAGTTTCTGAGGATTATGTGTGTAAAAAGTACTAGTCGGATTTCGCTGAAATTTTGCACATATATAGTTTATGACCCGGATTAACACATATGATACTTTTTATCGTGTTAACTTCCGTAAGAAGTATATACTTCGTTCATAGAATATATGATCTTCCGGATTTTTAAAGTTGTTAGTGGGCTAGGACTATATGCGTATATATTGGAGGTGAGGGTTAGATATCTAGAAGAAACATCGTCTACTGCTTAGGAGAGCAGTTGATTTTTTTTTATTTTCGTCTACCAGTGCGTGTAACTATTTATACAGACTCGTCTTCCATACCAAGCAGACCCTTAGAGTATATATATATACTTCTTACGGAAGTTAATGTGCGGAACAGTAAACGATAGATAATCTAGCAAGGAATAAGTGACAAGACGTAGGAAATTATGTTAACAATAATGAGGAAATGACTTGATAATCTTTATATGTCTTGAATATACACGAAAGGCTTGTCAGAAACGTGCTATGGGGGCCATAAATATGTGTTAATTTAATTCTACGTTTGTCCTTTTTTCTTGCATCTTATTAATAAATTACGCATAACATCATTATTTAATTTAATTAGCTAGTATTTCACTTTTTGTGTACACGAACATATTTATAAATTTACTGTTGATTAAAAGTATTCACGCGGAAGATATCTGAGAAACCGCTATTGTTTTTTATATTTAAGTATTTTTTCAACAATTTACAATATATACAGATTTAAGGGTCACTAAACCAGTACAATTCAACCAGAGGGCACCACTGTCACACCTATTTCAAGTGTAAAGTAGTTACGTTTTGTAGGATGTGTGTGGTGTTGGTAGAGTTAAATATAAGGCGATAATCTTTGTAATCTAGGCTAGTAATGAAATGAAATGTCTTTATTAACACGCTTTTATTAGTTTCGGTTGTATCCATGTATCTATGTATGTTTCTAACGGAATCTTTGAACGCGATTTTAACCCACTTTGAAACATGGGATTAAGTTGAAACTTGAAGTTTGCATGCTTATTAAGTACCGATGATAATACAATATTCCATATACATCTCTTTATATATCCACCCCTATAAGGGTTAAATAGGGAATGAAAGTTTGTATGAAAGTCTCCCAATATGATAATATCCAATAACTTCCAATATCCAATAACTTGGTATTTGGATATGCGGTTTAATATAATAGAACGTGAATTTGAATTTGAAGGTGGTAGAATTCCTTGTGGTTCGGCTCCGGAAGCACCACCGCTACACCTACTTCTGCCTCATAACAGCAGTGTTATGCGCTGCTGTGTGGTCCCTCACGGGTAGCAACGTATCTGAGGCTAACCTTAGGTGAGACTTTGATCTTATCTAGGGTTGATTACAGATTATCAGGTGGACTGCATGCTCGTTGGCTACTTCTATAGTATAAAAAAAAACACATATTTCACAGTTTTTGGAAAATCATGTCCTAAGGTGGTGAAAAAGGGATTGTAAGTTTATTTGCAAGTCCGTCAATTTTGACGCAAGCTGAATGTGACCTAAGTATTTGAGTTTGTGACCAGAGAAGCTGTTTTCACATATTATGATGCACTAAAAATCAATTATCCCTACTATAAAATTATCATAGATAAGACTAAAAAGGAAAAAAATAAATAATTGTTTAAAAAAGTGAAAAAAGACACGCTTTTGTAACTACCTAAACTAAAAATTTGAAAAAAAAAAAAAAATAGTTTAAAGCGTGGGGTGTTTGTAACATATTTTATAATGACAATAATAACCATCTAACACTCCACGCTTTTTTACGTTAAAATTATTTTTTTCTTATCACTCTATTTTTTAATTATGGAAAATTATTTTCGATTTTTTAGCTCAGCTTGTTTCAAAAGCGTGTTTTTTAAGTTTTTTAAACTATTATTTATTTTGTATAGGCTTACGGGGGACTTATAATTGTCAGTTAGAACATTTTTTTTACACTACCACTGGATCGGAATCACATCTGTGGTGACTTGTGATAGAACTAATGATCCATATGGAGTTTGTTACAAATAAAATGTCCAAAGTCGGACGGGAACTTACGATCAGGTCAACTAATACGGAAGATATAGTTTCTCTTTGGTATTTATTCAGGTTATTAGTCTAGTAATTAGTATTCTTAACTCAGGTAAAGTCATAAAGTATGCTTATCATTGGAGTACTTCGAGACGTGACTACTTATTTTATTTAAGACTAAATTCTGAATGACACCGTATGCTTGTTAGGAAAGGGTTGTTACCCTTTATTATTCCACTGTTCAACCAAAGGATTTAGGACCCTGGTTCTTAAATTTACTTAGTGTACCAGCCATTTTTAGAATCAATTTTTGTTTTGTGCCCACCAAAGATTTACGGAAAAGGAATATTCCCTATAACAATAATCTGTGACTGAAATAAGTCGGCATACAATTCCTGCTTCCAATTCAACTTCTAAGAAGCATCGCAATACCAAAATTTATTGTTACCGACATCCACATTTGATTTGCCCCTTAAAGTATTATATTTCAAAGCCGTTCCCCCTAATTTCTTTTAGCTCTGCCCCGCGCTTACTTTGAGAAATACTAGCTTAGGCTATTGCGCTGGCCAAACGCAAATTGGTAAACTTTACACACCTTTCAGCAGTTTAAGGTTTTCTCACGCGGGTTTTCTTCATTATAAAAGCAAATGATAATTAATGTCATAGATGGTCTCACGGATGCGTGGGATTTGAGCCTCAAAGCCCATGTCTGACAAGCCAAATTATAAACAAAGGTTATCACAATTGTTTAGATATTATGCAACGCTCATTTTGTAATGTACGTGTATACAAAGTGGATGTCTTTTACTATATACGAAGGTCCACTGAGCAATGGTGTCACGGATAGAAATAATGTACCTAATGACTGATAGCAATTATAAGTGGCGATGCGTCCAACTTATACATTCAAAATTTCAAATGTTGGTGGACCTAATGCCTTAGGATATGACCTAGTGGATGGTAGGCCTAAGACTCTCTCCTTCCGAAAGAAGACAAGGTGGACCTTGATCGTGTATTAATAAAAGGGTATGTGAGGTATGAAACCTTCATTTTTCTCGACTGCGTCAGAAAGAGGGCCATTTTTCGAGCGTAAGTATATTTGTTTGTATGTCAGTTTTATTGGCACGCGTTACAGCTCAAACGGCATGACGGAATGTGACATAAAACTTATCATTAGAATCGTTATAATTTGCTGAGTGACATAGGCTATCATTATGGTTCTTTCTTCCCCTTCTCCCGGCTAAAACCCCGCGGTGTTCCTCTGGGCGCCCTTGGCCGGGACCACGGGCACGCTATTAGCAGTCATGTTACTATGTTGACTAAGTTTATAAGCTGCAGGACTATTGGCCCTTCAATTATCTATGAATCAAATCGTATCATGTCATCGATTTAATCTATGAGTCACATAGCTAAAATAACTTAGTAGTTAAAGTAACTTGTCATAAATTGCTTATATCATTATTTTATGATGTAACCAGTCTTAACAATAAAACGTAATACGGGTAAATATATCGATGAATCGGAGAACCCCTTGCTGTGAAGAAAACCGTTTAAAATTTCTTAATTGTTCTCACCAGGTGCTAAAACCAGTGAAGTTTGACCGGGGAAGTACCGCTACAGCTATTTCTAGCGTGAAGTTGTTCTTGCGTTTTAGTGGTTCGATTCCGAAGACAACATCGCCACATTTATTTCTGATATAACGGCAGTGTTACACGTTGCTGTCTGCTGGTTTGAAGGTTGAAGTAACGGAGACACTTATCTGGGCGGTTCCAACTTAGTTCTTAGGGGTAGCAACGCATCTAAAGCCGAACTGAGATAGGACTTAACTCTCATCTGGAGTTGTTTACAGATACTCAAGGGTGGCTACCTACTATCAGGACGGCTTGTTTGTTACTTCTTTAATTTTTTTAATTTATAAAAAAAATAGTATTATTGAAGTTATACTTCTTTAGGCGCGTTATGAAAAAATGATGAGAGTGAAACTTTAAGTCAGGCGAAAGTTACAGTATGAAGTTGCAGCGTTTGCAGTCTCGAAACAAAAGCTACCAACAAAATAGAAATAGAACCTCTATTAGTCGCGCAAGTTATTGTCGCCTCTATTCACTGTTTTCATATTCATTGATATAATTTATCCACATGTTTCTAGTTTCTAGTGTCTACATTCACACACGTGTTTCAGTTTCATATAAGTGCGATTTATATATGTGCTGATAAATTATATTAAGTAGTGATTTAAATTCAATATTTTGATTAATACATTTACTATTCGTAAATATTAGTGAAAAAATTGTGTTTATAGACTTTTTCAAATGCTCCAATATAATTGAGGTTATCTATCCGTATGTATTATTCATTGATATAAATTAAAATATTATTATTTAACATAAATAATCCTAAATATTATTAAATTATTAATGTTAAATATTTATTATTAGTTATTTAATGATGCCATAGAAGTAGTACTTCTCACGCGCGTACATAAGTACACGCACCCTTTTTTTAATTAATTACCTACACGGCGCAGTTTTAACGACGATCGCCAAATTTATCTTTTCAATATAAGTATATTTCAACAATAATTTCAATTATAAGTATAATAAATGTGGCTTACCAACATTACTTACTATACACATATATGAATATATTTAATTAGCTCACAATTAATATGACGGAAGTGTGTAAACATAAAATCCTAATATTAATAGATTTAGTCACAGTCCAACGTGTATGTTAATTTAAACATTGTAGAGATATTAGCTAAAATTGGCTCAACGTTAACGTTTGCAGCGTCGAGCGATTGGCTCGTGGCCTTTGGGTCACAGTTCACTGACTGACAGAACCACACGCGGGATTACATAAACATACGAATACAATATTGATTTGGCTTCTATCCTCTGGTGTCATACAAGAATATTGCATTGCCGTTGTATACATAAAACTTGTTAATAGTTACAGCTAGCTGGAGCAACGGGTTTTTGAGAAATCAAAACATGTACACAACATTATGTAATCTCGCATACTTATGTAGTACTAAAACAAGGTATATCGGCGCCAAGAGACACTATTTAAGTGATCTTTTTATTATAAACCCCTTATGCATTTTACATATTCTTCACTCGTATTTAAGGTTTTGCCATAGTAGTCTGGTATGGTTGTACATTTTGGTCCCGTCAATCCGTAGATGAATAATTCCAAAGGAAGATGCTCCTGCTCTCTTAGGGCAGGTAGGTATATACAACTTTTAAAATGTTGACCTATAACGATATGAGGATAGCTTGAACTTCAGGTGCTGCCTGAAAATAGGTCGAAAAAAAAATCTTTATCTGACACCTCATTTTTGCCGCACCTGAGAATGATCAAACCCACGGGGTTTGATCCTAAGCCGAGCGGGTCGCATCTGGACCGGCAGCCTCCTATTCACCCCCTTTAGGAGCAGAATATCAAAGAATCCTTTATCGTTTATATCATGGAATTACAGAATTGTTCAAACATGGTTCTAGCTTTAAAGTTTAGGCTTAACGATGATTAGTCAAGAACCTTTCACCATTTGGTCTTATTTAAATGAGATTTCTTTGTGGTGTCTAATTATAGTCTAACGACTTCAATGAGTGGTAGATAACATAACGCGACATATAATATAACTATAGTTAAACCTTTACTAGACTTCGCAAGATTTCGTAAGCAATTGTTACGATTTGCATATTTTAAGCTACTTATAAACAGTTAGGACATTCTATATGCATTTCTGAAGGTTGACCACATCTCGCTCGAGTTAAGTTAACGACCGCATTGCGTTAGTTTACGGAAATCATATTCAAATTTAAAAGTATACCTACTATTTGCTGTATTGCTGATGAACTAAGTTTGATAATAATAGAGGTAGGTAAGCTTTTTCCCCTCGCTCCGTGCGCGTGGTACAAGTACCACGGTAAAAAGTATCCTCATAAACTATCTGTTTTTTTATAGTATGGAAGTAGCAAACGAGCATGGTATGAGCATGGTCCACCTGATGGTAAGTGGCTACTGCCAACCATGGATGGTAATCAACCCTAGATAAGATCAAAGTCTCACCTAAGGTTAGCCACAGATGCGTTGCTACCCCTGAGGACTAGGATGGAATGCCTCGGAAAAGTATGTCTCGCTTACCATACCCTTCAGACCAGAACACAGCAGCGCATAATACTGCTGTTATAAGGCAGAAATAGGTGTAGCGGTGGTGCTTCCGGAGTCGAACCACAAAGAGTTCTACCAGCTTCAAGTGTGCCAAATTTCATTCAAAACTAGTCAGCAGTTTTGCGAGAAAAAGTAACAATCACACATAAATCCTCCACAAATTTTTGCATCTTTAATTTTAGTAAACTTACTTTAGAAGAACCCGTATGAGTTATACAAATAAAAGCATTTTTTTAAGGCGATCAGTTGAACAGCCTGGAAATACCGATTTCCTGTTACCACACAATTTCCATTCCGTTCAACCTAGCTTTCTTGCTTAAGATCTATATACGTTTAAAGATATCTTATGTCTAGATTTAAAAAAATTACTGACGCTAACAAAACAACAATTAACTTTTACACCTTTTTGTCTGACCTATACCGTATCAACGTATTGTGTTATGTACGTCTGTGGAAAAAACGCCTACTGTGGGACATAAGCCTCACCTAAATGGCGCCACTCCAACCAAAAAAAAAAAAATATTTTTAGAACAATGTTCCCTAGACTGTTACATTACCAACCAACACTTTAATTATTTTTCGACACAAATTTTTCCGATCGGGTTTCGTGATGCAAGTTTTAAAGTAGAAAACCTGAATACAAATCTATTTTATATTAGGATCTCTATCGGGAAGCCGAACAACAAACTAAAGAGTAAGTTTTTGTATATCCATTGTGAAATTTAGACTATTCAGGAGTATTTTGTAAGGTTATATTCATTTTATATATGCGCAACCCGCATCGCAACAGCAACAAGGACGTAGCAACGCTTTGCAAATAAGTAGATAATAAAAATTGGAATATCTAGGTTACACGACCATTATACTTAAAAGAATCATAAAACCAAGATAATATGTAAATATTTTCTAAAGAATAAGCTACTATTATAGTTTTAAAGTTACATAAAATCTTAGCATTTTATATATATTTATATTCGCTTTGTTTATCGTGTGTTTATCCGTAAGTGGTCATTTTATCTGGAAAGCATATCACGACATAAGCTGCTAATTTAAATTAGACGCGTAGGCGTACCGAAATGGCAGTTGGACTCGGATAATACCAGCATTAAAACTTAAACTAAAACGTTCTGGCAGAAAGTGAAGAGACAACCATTGATTCACTACTTGAATTCTGATTCCAACAATGCTTAAGGCAATTCAGGGAGTGGTTTTATTCAAAACATGGAGCCAGCATACAGGGTTTGCCGGCTCAGTTTTTTTTTATAGTATGGAAGTAGCAAACGAGCATACAGCCCACCTGATGGTAAGTGGCCACTGCCGCTCACAGACACCCGTAATCAACCCTAGGTAAGATCAAAATCTCACCTAAGGTTAGCCACAGATGCGATTCCATCTTAGTCCGCAGGGTAGCAACCCTGCGGACTAAGATGGAATGCCTCGGAAAAGTATGTCTCTCTTACCATACCCTTCAGACCACAACACAACAGCGCATAACACTGCTGTTATTAGGCAGAAATAGGTGGGCGGTGGGTCTTCCGGAGTCGAACCACAAAGAGTTCTACCACCTTCAGATGGGGCTTTAATAAGTAATGGTTTGGAATATTAAACAACAAATAGTTCTATTAAACGTATTCATAACATTTATATTTGTGTTAAATCATCTTCAATTCATTTCAGCCTGAAATCCCGTCTCATACATGCGTGATTGGCGCTGGGTACTCTGGCCTAGCAGCAGCGCGGTATTTGAAGGAGTATGGGGTCAACTTCACTGTGTTTGAGTCAGCTAAGGACGTCGGTGGCCAGTGGCGGTATGATCCTCGGGTCGGCACTGATGAGTACGGTGTGCCACTGTCAACAAGTCAGTACAAATATCTAAGGTACGTAAGTTTTTATGATTTAACGATGATGATTTAGAGTGGCAATAGGTAGGTGGTAGGTACTAAAAGTACTAAAATATACGAAACATTTATAAAAAGCTGACGTTAGCATTACATTAAATAGATAAATTGACGGCTTATTTGCAACAACTTGAAGAACCAATCTTGAACCAATTGCTACCTCTAATAAGTTTAGATTTCTCGTCTACCTATTTTCCTTCAGAGAAGCATTCGTTTGAAGGTGTTAATACCCTTCGTGGCCTTACCCAGGTAGCACCACCGCCAGACTTATTGCTTCTGTATAATAGCTGTGTTAAGCGCTGCCACATTCTGTTTGTAAGGGAGATATACTCATCGAGACGTTAAAACTTAGTTGTCAAGGTATCTATGAATCTGTCAATTTAGATAGTACCTACTCAGATATTATCAGGAGTTGGTTACCGCTGCCGGCCGTCCATATAGGCAAACTAGGCAACCGTCTTGTGTTTGGGAGAGCGGCATGGCAAGTTATGCGACATGACCTCTGACCACGCGGATCGACAAAAATGGTTTAATCGCACGCGCGGCCAAGCCTGCGGTGCAGTACCAGATTTTTTGTCACAGGCAAAATTAAACTCTATTATCTGTGTACCTACTCTTTTATTTTGTTGTGATTTTTTATGAGCGTCGTTTAAGTGTTTTTTTCCTAAGGCGTCAAATTTTATTAAGCCGGAGTTTGTCACTACTCACCGACAGGTGGACTGCACAGTTCCATTGCTTATATCAAGCGGTTAGTTTGAGTATTATTTTGACTTAAAGTTACGCATCAAATAGCAGTGCATGGTAACTAGTACCATGCACTGCTATTTCATGCGTATTGTAGCTACAATTTAACAGAGAATATTCTTGCGCTAAGCCATCCATCGGCAATTAGAAGGTCACATGAACACATCGTCGATCATGAATTTTCCTCGCATTTAATTTTAAACAAATTCTTACTGGAAGCAAGCTACGAGTACTTAGTTGTTAAAAACCAAACTTAGGTCCGCTTTTTAAAAAGTACGATCATTATTTGCGTGAGGCGATGTTGGTGGTATTTTTTGCTAAAGATGAGACGTTGCAAGATTTGTCTCGACATCTTTTTCTTCCAAATCTCACGTTAAATTGTTCATAATTAATGGAGATAAAATAATTGTGCAGTATTTTCCCATAATAAAGAATCTTGTAATTGTTTATTTAACCTATTTCTCACAATTTTAGAAGTTTTCGTGCAGGTAAAAATTGCTGAGACTCCCTTCTACCCCAAGTAATATTGAGTAAGTTTTGGCACGATCTCCCTTACCCGTAAATGTCTTACGTATTTAATGGTTACCACCAGCCATCGTAAATATTGAATAGTATTAAAAAATAAAACTTGCAAATTTGCTGGTGGATTTCCTCTTGCGTTACATAAAATAACTTAAGTACAGCAAACATTGACTAGTTGACCTTAACCATGAAGGTAATCCTCAAACCAAAGTTTAACTAAGAACAGTGAAGTACGTTTTGAACAAAAAGTGTGTTTGCAAATTAATTGTGATAAT
>MOOZ01000601.1:380406-411287 GCA_002930495.1 Cecropterus lyciades | reverse complement strand
TCGTATGCAGATATACATATTTCTGTAACTATCTTGAGATACGTCGATATAAACGAAACAATAATATATACCATGTATAAACTGAATTAAAACATTCAGTAATGAAATTATTGAGTATTCTATTTATGTAGATCAGATTCTATACTTTTATGTCAAAGAATTTGTCAAATGTCATTTGCCAATATGTTTGTGAAATTTGTAATTCCCCATGTTTACTTGAGTATTGCCCATTTTCTGCACTTATATTTTTTTAAAGCAATAAGTTTTTTACTTATGTATCTATTTTAATTTTGTAAATTGATCATCTAAATATTGATGAGGATACATAGAACTGTGAGAACAAAAGTTAAATCTATTTTTTGTTCTCGCACGTCATTTTAATGTTGCAAGATAATAACAATATAATATTACCTCATTAGAGTAAATATTGTTTTTTGCATTATAAATTCAATATTATTATAGAAAGTTATTTTGCTTAAAATGTATGGATATAACATAGGCAAGATTTCACTGTTTTAACAAATAGTAAGTTTCTAAAAAGTAATCATATTTTATCAATTTCTAAACGTAACAAAGTTACACGTTTTGTGACTTACTGACAACGTCAACTCATACTTCGTCCATAAACGTCATTCATTAGAAAAATTGAATTGAAATCAAATATGTGCTGACATGGGAAATAATATATAATATTTAGAATATTTACTAATTTCTGACACGAATATTCATGAAATAACGAGTAAAAGCCAATTTGTATACAATGTCTCGTAAATATAGAGATGCGGCTGCGAAATTGCAGCAAAGTGTGCAAAAACATCTCAATCAAATTAAAGATGTGTCTTCCTCTGAAGACGAGGAGCCCTACGAGGCAAGCGTGCTGGAGGGGGTGTTCCAGAGCTACTGGAGGGGCGGAGGGGACACTCAGATGCTGAACAGAACCAAGAACCTTCTAGAAGAAGCGATTAGTGGCCGAAATATCACGTGTCTGATTTGCATTGGTTCGATCAAACGGGCAGACGCTATTTGGACGTGCGACCATTGTTTCTGCTACTTTCATCTTTTTTGCATTCAGAAGTGGGCAAACGACAGCATAAGCTTGCTAACAGGGGAACACCACGGCCCCATAGCTGTCGTCGGGCCGAAGAAGATCGAATGGTGTTGTCCTAAATGCCGGCAGGCGTATCTTAAGGAGGAAATACCGCAGCGGTATCGCTGTCTCTGCGGGAAAACTGAGGACCCTCCACTCCATCCATGGTTGATACCCCACACTTGTGGGGAGGTATGTGGTAAAAGGCTGTCAGCAGGTGACAATTGCAAACACAAGTGCCTCCTACTTTGTCACCCAGGACCGTGTCCCCCTTGTCCTCAAACTGTCAATGGAGTCTGCTATTGTCAAAAGGAATCCAAGAGAGTCAGATGCAGTGCTGCTAAATGGTCTTGCGGGCAGCAGTGTAAGAAACTACTGCTCTGCAAGTCGCATAGATGTGAGAACTTATGCCATGATGGTGACTGCCCACCTTGTACCTACACCAGCTTACAATCCTGCCAGTGTGGAGCTGAGAAGATAAAAAGACCCTGCGATGACCACAAATGGCAATGTCAAAAGCAATGTAACAAAAAATACTCCTGTGGTTATCATAAATGTGAGAAAATTTGCCATTCGGGCGATTGTGGTCAGTGCCCCAACTCGGGCATGGTGTCTTGCCCATGTGGTGCTAATCAGAGATATATTGAATGCCCGGATGTCATCGAAACGTGTATGAGTACTTGTAACAAGAAACATGATGACTGTGAGCATGGTTGCCCAGAGAAATGCCACAAGGGTCCCTGTCCACCCTGTCAGGTAGTGGTGGATAAGGAGTGCCACTGTTCAACACATACCAAAGCCCTGCCATGCTCCAAAGACTTCAAATGCGAAACCAAATGTAGAGGAATCAGGCCTTGTAGAAAACATGGTTGTGGGCGTAAGTGTTGTAATGGTAACTGTCCTCCATGTGAGAAAGTATGTGATAAGCCCTTGCAATGCGGACGTCACAAATGTACCAACATCTGTCACCATGGCCCATGCTATCCTTGCCACCGTGAGTCAAAAATAACTTGCCGCTGTAAGCAAACATATGTCACTGTACCATGTGGTAGACAGAAGCATACAAAGCCACCGAGATGCAACCTCCAGTGCAAGATTAAATACAAGTGTGGCCACGTGGAGGAAAACCGACACACCTGCCATTTCGGGGATTGTCCGCCATGTAAAGCCATTTGCCAGAAAACCTACCCCAAATGTGAACACAATTGCAAAGCAACTTGCCATGAGTATGTTGCTGTTGTTTTCAAGCAGGTGGAAAAGCCGGCGACGCCATGGGATATTCAGCCGCCGAAGACCAAAATCATGACCCTGGACTGCCCACCATGTGAGACTCCTGTACCCATAGCGTGTTTTGGTGATCATGAAGTTGATGATCAGCCTTGCCACTCTGCAACTCGGAGACCCTGTGGCAGAAATTGTGGCAGACCATTAGCTTGTGGCAATCATCAATGTTCAATGCTTTGCCATTTACTAAGGTATGATGATAAATACCCAAATGTACCACATGCATGCAAGCCATGCAATAGAGAGTGCATGGTTCCCCGTCCGGAAAGATGTGCCCATAAATGTCCAAAGCGAGAATGTCATCCCGGATCTTGTCCTCCATGTGAAATCCTAGAGAGAGTTCCTTGTCACTGCGGTATAAGTGAGCTATACTTGCGCTGTCAGGAGCTATCCTCAGCTACACAGGAAATGCTATGTTGCAACCAACAGTGTCCGAGGAATTTGGCATGTGGACATAGATGCAGGAATATCTGTCATCCAGGCCCATGTGACGAGAATCAGACTTGTCTGAAGAAAACAAAGGTATACTGCCCCTGCGGTAATATTAAGAAAGAGGCACCATGTAAATCTGTTCGGAATGCAGAAGTCAAAGTTATCTGCGATAAGACCTGTGAAGACAAGCAACTGGCAGCGAAATTAGAGAAAGAGAAGGAAGAACAGAGGTTAAAAGAGTTAGAGGAGGAGAAGAATCGTAGAGAACTAGCAGAGTATGAGTGGAAGTTGAGCGGTAAGAAGAAGAAATATAAAGAGAAGAAGGTTGTAGTTAATATAGATAACAGAAGTCTATTGCAGAGGTATTGGGTTCCTATTTTATCTCTATCTATTGTGATACCTGCTGCATTTTATTACATTCTTTACATTTAAATTTACTTAATAATTTAGTGTGCATAAAAGACAGATAGTCTTAAGTTAAAATTGTAATATCTTTTATTCAAACAGTAGTTTGTCACTTAAAATTGTTTTGTAACCATAATTAGGGGTCATTTATAAATTATGTCGCACGATAAGGGGGGGGAGGGTTCAATTAAGTGTGACATGGTGTGGACCAGGGGGTGGGGAAGAGTCCTAAATGCTGAAATTTGAGAACTGCTGTATTAATTTAACGATTTCTATGTGTAAAATTGCAAAGTGTGACATCACACTAGGAAGGGGTGGGATCTCACAAATGTGACCAGCTGTGACAAGGACAGGGTAGGGGTCAAAATTTCTGTCACGTAATTACCTACATTTTTGTTACGATTGTAATCATTATTTATTGTCGTTTAATTAAGGAATTTTGACATTAGTCACATAGATATCATGAAAGGATTTTATAATTTTTAATTGTGTTTTATTCCAAAATGTGATAGCTTCAGGATAGGCTTCAGGTTTTTTATGTTTTGTATGCAAAAATACTAATATTCATACTAGATTGATTATATTTCACTCTGTGACAAATAGTGAGGCACTAATACGATTATTATAAATATACCTAAATAATGAATTATTACTGATTAATATGAATAGTTTGTAAATAATAGGCATATGTACCTGTATGTAAGTAAATTTTATACTGATACTATATATAATGATATATCTTAAAATGCCTATATTCTCAGTATCCACCAATAGTCTGTATTTACATAATTACCTAGTTCTTAATTGTGGGATAATTTTCAAAAATAAGTTCTTATATTACATTTGTTAAGTTCACAATTGAGACTTTCTACACATAGTGTGAAAGCACTATAATAATGTTGCTCCATTACACATGCACCACATGCACTTATGCACATGCACATGCGAATAAATCTGTTGTGAAGTTAACAATATAGCCCTGAGCCGATCAGAACAATTATTGAGATTTACAATACAAAGATGATTATTACATGATTAGCAAGAATTTTATTTATTACAAGGGGTCATCCATAAATTTTGTTACTTCATGGTTTTTACCCCCTCCTCCTTTTCGCAGCTTATTAAATATGTGAGACCCTCTCCCTAGTGATGTTAAAATAAAACTGCAGTTCCAAAATTATACAATGCCGCCCATGGTCATGTGTCCGCCCGTAATATTCTGAATATTCATGAAAAATGATCGAGAATTAACCTTAAAAAGGAGGGTCTATCATTAATATTTTTCATGTTATTCAATTTTAATTTTTTATACATTATTTTTCAATAACACTACCATGAAAATAATCAAACATAAAAAAATATATTACTGTAGTATTTGTGTAGTAAACATTTTAGACAGTAATACTTACATAGTAAAATGTATAACATTTTGAAATGTAACTTAAGAATTTTAGGACCGCTCCCTACCCTTCCACACAATTTAAACTTTATCGACCCCTCAGGCTCCTCCTTAACGTGTAACGTGATATGGGTGACCCCTAAACATGTTTAATATTTTTCGGGAATATATTTATGTATAAATGTATCTATATAAGAATAAAGTCTTCAAAAATAATTGCATTTGTTTTCTTGTAGTAATTATTATTTTAACTTTTATACACTTAAATGTGCTTAATAAACACAAGTTATAAATTATTAAAATCTAAAAATATTGATATTTAAATTAGCTTTCTTTCAATTTTTTATATATTTTTTTTATTCAACTTACCACATTGGAAAGCGCTGGACTCCGAACCACGAAGGATTCATAAAAGTAGGAACATTCATAACCCATCCATTTTGAAATTTAAGTCTGCTAAAGAAAAGCCGCCAAATCTGAATATTCTGCCGCCCGGGAGCGCAACTTTACTTTCAAAGATTTTCTACAAAAAATACCGGTTATATATTAGGAAAAAGAAATTTCGCCGCCCCTCAAAATGTGCCGCCCGGGGCGCACCACCCCCTCTGCCCCCTGTACGCTACGCCACACCGTAGGAGATGTATTATTTGAGGCATTCTAACTTAGTCGGGAGTAACAACACATCTGTGGCCGACCTCAAGCTCATGTCCATGGATGGCAGCGGCTTCTTAGCATCAGGTGGACTGCATGCTCGTTTGCTACTTGTATGATATAAAAAAAACCTACCATTGTGCAAGGTAGTCTGAATAAAGTAAAACACGTCTTAAGGTTTTAATTAAAATTTATTATGACAATCTCATTTTTGACACATTAAGATTGCACATTTTAACGACAGTTTCAAATTGACAGGCATCGAATTAATTGCAAAATATAAATTAATAAACATTGTTATTATAAGTGCGAAACATGGAAGAAAAAACTTTATATTTGATGTTATATCTCTATCACAATAAAGATATCCATCTAGTTACAAGATGTAATTGAGCGGCAGCGTCGCCTAGCGTCCCTCCTTGCGGGTTGTACGTCAAAATCAACGTGAATAAACCTCCGTCATAACTCCGTAAAAAATTTGCGAAGGCGGATGCGGAAACAGAGGTTCGATTTTTTGCGGAAGATCCGCAGTAAGGGAGGCGGAATTCCGTTGCAACCCTACTTGATAGCATTGGACCCGAAGAGCCTTGTTTTAGAACGTTAAGGGTTTTAACAAATTTAAAAAGTATGGTACTTATTTTAATTCAGGCATATGTAATTGATACCTTAAAATACTATATAATGTATTTAAAACTGTAAAATTAAACAAAATATTTGTACGTGATGAAAGAATAAACCTAATAAAGATCGTGCCTACTAAGGTATGAACAGTAAGCACAGGTCAGAACATTATTATCCGGGACATAGAAAGCAGATATATATAGCTACAGAGTTAGCTAATTTCATTGTTTTAATTGCAAATGTCGTGCGTGTCTGGTGACATGTGCAGTGAAAACGTATAGTACGTTTATTTCATTTTATCGCATTTAAACATGCGATCTCATGATTTGCCTCCCCATGTTCCGAAAGATATTCGTCTTGCTTGAGACTGGTACGAGTGACCCTTAATCGGAATTGAGTGTACATTATAATCACCTTTTGACTCGCCACTTTGTCACGAGTTGACGAACAACCGGTTACATATTGGTGACCGTAGGTCGATTCATCGCTTCGTTACTCGCACACATGTCTAAATGCGATATCATAAGTAACGTTGACACATCAGTGTATTCCATCTAATTCACCCAGCGGATATCACCTAGGTAATGAAAATCGGCTCATTGGTGTCTTTTCATTATCTGAGACAAGATCACCTGGGTGATGAAAGGCGACAAAAATAATATTGTTTTGCTATCCCTTGATCACCTATATAAAATTGGGTACTTATTCTATTTACCACTCTGTAATTGCTGTCGAAAATAATGGAAAACAAAGAGAGAACGCCATTTCAAACAATATTAATGAAGCAAATTACACATAACAATATTAAACAATAAATTAACTTTTCTTACGTCCTTACATATTTACAAACAAATTAAATTACGCCAAAACTTTTCAAGTTGTGGTCCTTTTCGTTTTATACATATAAAAATAAATATCACATTTATAATGGTATATGTACAGTAGCGCCAAAAGTGAATATTATTAAAAAAAACATTTTAGAACAGTTACAACCACAACTTAATTTAGTTTTTGTAACAGAAACTTTTTTTCAACAAACACTTCCAAAATAGTATTTTTAATCAATACATGATTTTTCGTATTTATTCGGAAGAGTAACATGACGTGAGGACGTATGGACGTAGCCCCGGGTGGCATGTCTTGGGGGGCGGCAAAACGCAACTTGCGACCCATGCGGCACATTTAGGGGGCGGCATATATTTGCCGACCTTTTTTCTACTTCTTGTTTGACAGTAATTCCAGATGCTCTGAAATTACAGTAGATATATATATCAGTAGATATATAGATCTACTTTATTTTCAACTTTTTATTATATACAGTAATAGCTCATTACAGATTAAAGTAAAATTTTATTTCGATTTTGATCAAGGAATGATCTTTTTTTTTGAAAGAGTCAAATTGCACACACAGTTGGGAAAATTGTCAAATTTTCATAAGAAAAGGTCATCTATTTGACAATTTCAACGTCGACCAAAATTTCTCTTCAAATTTCTTTAAAATGTCATTACGTAGTAGTTTTAAGTAAAAAATACTGTAATTTTAAAATCACGATCTGGAAGCACTGGTCCCGGACGGTCCACGCTACGCCACTGATTCGGAATACAAAAGTAACTTAAATACCCTTTTCCCTTAAAACATTTCCGATGATTTAGTATCTATGATGAGTTATATACATAATGAAAGATTTACATAATGATAGAAAGAGCTAAAATATGTTTAATTATTTTTAAATGTCAATGTAAAAAAGTTATACAATTAATCTATAGGTACTAAACAAAATAAAGGTTTATAAATTAAATATAAATGCAATTTTTATGTGTATATTATGTAAACATGACGTGTTTTAAATTAAATAAAAATGTAAAATACGTAATTTCAAAATAAAACATATCATTTCCACCAGTTCCTCATGGACTATATCCTAAAATAACATTTTTTTTACATTATGGTTAATTTCATTGTATTATTTCCTTGTTTTGGATCCAATCAAGTAGCAAGATCGATGTTTTGGTATATTATGAGTAGGTACTTAACATCGACATCATACAATTAATTGATAGTACCTACAGACCGCACATAAATAAATAATCCATTTCAAGTATAAAATTATGTATATACCTACTTTGTACACAAAATATAGCCTCGTGCAAAGAATCTCGCTCTACACTCAGTCAAAACTTAACACGTTCAGTGCCATCTAGACGCCCTATGTGTTCTGGTAAATTTTACCGCGGTGCCAGCAACACGCCAGGCGCGTTAGAAGTGCTTTTTGAAATAAAAATCTTCATCGGTATTGAATGTGTTAATCCACGACACTCGATCTTATCAGATACATAATAAATATACAGATATCTACATATACCTTATATATACACACAACATTACAGAACTGCTAGTTTATACATATAATTTGATAAAAAACAAATGTATAATTTAGTTGTTCATTCTTCTGTCTGTTTAATGAATCATCTTATATGAGTAATTGTTTAAAAACTTATTAAGAAATGAATAAAATGGAAATAAGTACATAATTTAAATTATAATAGTTTGGTTTATTACGATTTCAAATACATAAACAAGCATAAATTTTATTATTATTGATTCTCAGTTCTCCAAACTATTTTTGTTGCAAGTATTCAAAATATACAGACACACGGAAACATTCATTTTTTAAATGTACGGATATTGACAAAGTCCACTGACCGCTCTGACTGTTAAATGGTAGGTGTTTCCTAGTTATATAATATAATATATTTACGGTTTATAGCCAACTTTTTTCTAATAATTGTAATATAACGACGTAGTAATGGTTTTTGAATGATTGTTCTTTTGTATAATATATTATGTGTGAGTGTTTTTTTTTATAGTAGCCATTCATTTTTCGTACTAGCACCCCCGCCTTGACAACCTTATGATCCATTCATGGAAAATAAAAATAATCAAGGAAATTAAAAATAATAGCTATTTACAGATTATTTAGCTTACATTAATTTATTTTATACGGTCCTGTCATATATTTGTGCCTGTCATGACATTCAAAAAGAGCGACGTTATATGATCCATCGTCATTTGTAATGAGTATTTCGTTTTATGTAAAGTTAGTGAAATTACGCACTAAAATTAGAATTCGTGTGAATAGTCAATAAAATATATAATTTTAACAAGTAACTTATAGAGCGGTAATCGTTAAAATAATCTGTTTATAAGTTAAGTTTTAATAACCTAGCAACACTAAGATCGCTAATGGAGATCCTGTAATACGCATAGATTCCAAGCCATGCACATTTGTTAATTAAATTGTCCAGTGTGGTCATACCATTAGGGTCTACATATTTACAGTAAGGATAATGTTTTGATTATAAATTTTCACAATACAACAAATTTATTAATTTCCATTCTATGTGTATTTTTCGGTAATAATTAACATCTATTTGAAGCGAATAGCTTAACAGCATAATATTAAAGTATTCGCTTCAAATAATATTTTTTCGATATTGATACTCATAATTCACTTTTGTAAATTGTACCCATTCATATTAGATCGACACGATAGATTTACTACTTGCCGACTTACAGATGATGCCATTTACTTTTACAATATAATGACAATAAATCTGGACGGCCTAACTTTGTTAACACGTTGTGACATAGTCTACACGCCCTGCGTGTTCTTATAAAGTTTACTTCGGTGCCAGGCGCGCTCAAAGTGCTTTGTAAAAATACGTCGGCATCGAGGAAGCATTCGTGGAAATCATAGAAGCATTGTATATTAAAAAAAATACCTGCACTTGTCGCTTACCCAGGGGGCCACTCAACATTCGCTTCAGGCAAAAACAAATGCATGTGTTCTATCTTATAAGGCCACGATTCTTGCTGCACATTCTAGCGAAAGTTGACAAAATTCGTTCAATACTAAAGCTTGCAACAAGCTTACAACAAGGTCGAACGTCTCGGCCGAACGGTCAGAGTAAACAGCAAGATGTCAGACAGCGAACGATAAAACTATCGGGCTGACCTAATGTGAATGGGTCATATGGGACGTCGGGCCTAGTGGTGCTACGATTTATTGTATAAATGCCAAATCTACAAGTAGTTTCGAACCACGTCGACAGCTTCTTTCAAGCGCCGTATAGACTCATTGCAGGCGGCCTCCTCCTTCGCGAGGTTCCGTATCTCGGCCAGCAGGGCTCGTGACTGGTCAGACTCACGAGATATCGCCCTCGTGATATGAGCCCTTTCGACACGGAGGGCTGTGTTGCGACGACTCAGCTCGATGGCCTCTCTTTTGCGTGCTGGAATTGTTATGAAGATTGTATCAGTATTTATTTAGGACTTTTTAAAGTTTCTGAAAGGGTAACGAGGAGTCTGTTACTAAATCTCCGGTGGTCGTCTTAAACCTTAATAATGGTAGTTGAATTTTTTACTATGGCGCCATAACCACAATAAGAAAACAGTCGTATTAAGAATTTCATTTAATTAAGAAGAAATTGTTCGGGCACAAAAAAAGACGTTTTGGAAAAAAGGGCACAAAAAATTTTTGGCGTTTTAGGGTTCCACGCGTCAAACGAAAAAGAGCACCGTAAGGTCACTAATTTATCTGTAAAGGGCTTCGCACATTACACCGATTTAACACCAATCCAATACCCTTCCAACTACAACTATCCATTTGGTTGGCGCCTTGTCAACTAGCTCGATCTCAACCAGATCTGAATGAAAACGGAAGGGACGCTGCGCCCGCGCCCGGCTAGGACGAGTATATACGTAACACCAAATGGCCAACTTCTTTGGTCTAGGTTCGATGTACCCCTGCATTATCAGGGTTGAAGAGCTGAAGGTCTAATTTGACGTCTCATGTCTCTACTTAGCAATCTTAATATTATATAGCCGTAAGCACCAAATTGCCAACATTTATGGGTTAGGTCTGCAATACCCACGCATCATCAGGATTAAGGAGTTGAAGGCCAATTTTTTCAACGTAGTCTCTGCTTATCAATCTCATTATATATCTATAAGCACCAAATGGCTAACTCTTATCACTTAGGCTTGCAGTACCCTGCATCATCAGGGTTGAGGAGTTGAAGGTCAAATATTTCATAGTGTGTCTCTGCTCAGCAATCTTATTATATATTCGTAAGCACCAAATAGCTAACTTCTTTGGTTTTGGCTAGCAGTACGCCTACATCATCAGAATCGAGGAGTAGGTCATATTTTTCAGTAAATTATGTCATTCTAGATACCTAACGTTCATTTCAAGTTTCATGAGAATCGGATCGGTAGAAACTGAGTTATTCGTTCATTTGCATTCGTTTAATGCAAATTTAAGTCTTGTACTTTTTGATTATGGATGCCCTTGTCAAAACTGAACCAAATTAAAATGGGACCCAAAGAGAAGCACCAGCTTTCAAATAAAAAAAATTGTCGATATCGATTCATCCTAACCACAATTTTCGATGTATCAAAAAAAATACAGACGAATTGAGAACCTCCTCCTTTTTGGAAGTCGGTTAAAAAAGAACATAATTAATTGTGGAAACATTCACTATTTGTAAGGTAAAAGCGTGTGGACGAAAGAGAAGCCTGGAACTACAATGCTGGTATGTGTACACATGTGGTATGGACCGCGGTGAGCCTTGCCAGGACCCTGGAGGAAAGAGGAGCCACAGGAGGATTGTACGTGGCTAATCGTAAATAGTATCCATCTTCCGGCCTATAATCAACTTGAACTGCTGTTACCCGTATTTAATATTCCCGGGACCTAGGGAAAGGTCGTTATCTGTACATCCGTACAGTAACATGACAATATTGATTTCCTCTAATCACAACGAACTTTTTGACATGGAAAAAAATCGATAAAAATATTTAAAAATCGGTAAGTAGTTTCTTTTCTCTTTTCATTTTATGGTCATCCGAATTTTTTCATGACCTAAGAAACTGTATACTATGAATAAAAATTATGACATACATACCACTTTCAAAATCCGTATAAATCTTCATGATATCGTCAACGCCCGGCCATTTCGACTTATCGGTTAGACATTTCATTTCTCTAGTTTTATTTATTGCATCTTTAAACATTTCTTCCACGCCTGCAGCAGAATTCTTCGGTTCGTCCATGGAGGTAGCCTGCGTTACCACTTTACACGAGTCTGATGTTGTTTTTAGGGATGTTATCTTGGAGATCTTTGGTATTTTAAGATTCGGGTACTTCTTCGGTGGCTCAAGCTGCGGTGATACTTTTTGAATATTTTCGCTGTCAAATCCAGGGTTTAAATCCCTCTTTCTTGTATTTTGGCCCTTGAAGTGTTTGACGCTCCTGTCCGCCATCTTCGAAAGCCGATCTAGTTCTGAGAAATTCTTCTCGGCCAACGCTTTTATATCGCTGTCTGTCTGACACGACGGGTCCAGTCGTTTCTTAATCAAGTAATTATTGTGATTTACCGAATAATTAATTTGTTTCAACATTTGTAAATCGGAATTAGTATTTATCCGTGCTTTTTTTGGGTACGATCTCGGTTCTTTGAATACGTGGTCATGGTTTTCGGGCTGATTACTTTCTCTTTGATCTTCATGTATTTCTTGCCAGACTTCCTCGTAAGCTGAAATTGAAAGAAAAGATAAAAAAATGGAAAAGATATATATTAACACGTTCTGGGAGAAAGATTTTTGTCGGTGTCGGTTACTTTAGCGCATCATATACAAAATTCAATTTTGGCTCTGCGTGATTTGTCTTATGTAAATATTAGGGATGTGTCAACTCGATTCACAAACTCAAGTTAACTCGAGTTGGGTTTAGCTTGAGTTAACTAGAGTTGAATGATCTCTAAGTTGCATCTGAGTAACCCCGCCAAAGCGGTAATTTTTAAGACATTGTCCTAGCCCACACTATTATCATTTAGCTGTAATTGCTATAATTTCTGAATTAATACTCCTTTTAGTTATCACTTCTGTTGTCCGACCTTCCGACCCTTTCGGCTTCGGCCGCCTTTCACGTTCCGACATATACATAATAATACAATGTTAATGATAATATTGTAATATAATGTACAAATGTAAAAGATATCTACCATCCCCACTGTTAAGTGGGTGGCTCAGATTGTTGTACGTCGTTACCTAACGAGCCGACGGTCGTCTTCCTGATAATCGAGGTTAAGCCAAAAATCCACAAAATTAATTCTATGAACGCATAACTTAAAAAAAATACCCATATAAAACCTTTAAAATTTATTTTCACGGTGACGTTAGCCCGTGGCCGTGGCCAGGAAGGATGTTTTTGAGGGTACAACGATTGTCTTTACCCAATGTTGGCGCCGAAAAGACGGTGATAAAGTAACGTCTTATATATAAAATACAAAATATATAGTCTTTATAATAGGGAGTCGGCGGAAAAATGATCATGATCATCATTAGGATCTTTTACGATCTACTCTAACTTTGTTACTTTATACTCTTACATTGAATTGACTTCTACTCCTCAAAAGGAATCACGCACGGCAGAAATAGGCCATGTCACACAAGATTATGTACTTCCACTGTGTTCTGAAAGGATTTTACCTACATGGACGTAGTATCAATAACAATAAACTAAAAACTTTGTCCTCAACAATCATCTCTATCTGTAACCAAATTTACGCCTGTACCCGATTTTAGTGGAACAAACAAATTATATATGTACGGGCTGCAGTGAGGATACAGAAAGACTGAGCTTCTAACTAATTACTTTATTATAATAATTGAATATTACAATGATTTAATAAATGTCTAAATAACGTATAGCTAAATGCTCAATGTGAGAGACACTGAAGTGAAGTTCACAAATATTCAAAAAGTTCACAAGGTAAAAATGGTACAACAATGGTATTCTTTTCATTATAAGTCCAGAAACAACGAACAATTGAGTCGCTGACGCGTCGTTTCCACGATACGGCGTGGGACCGTGGATGCGTCGATCGCATTCCATTTATCTTGTTGCATATTATTTGGATTATATAATAAACAAGTAAGTAATTCCGGATTTGAATATATCTGGTTGTAAATAATCTTAAATCCTAGTCTACCAAACTACCTACCTCATCACAATTGAACAACAAAAACTTCGACATCTATAAGCAAACCAGACTTACCTTAAAGAGACATTGATGTCTATTAAAATCGCTCTGTGAATGTTACATAATCCGACAACATTCGTAAGATGAAAACGTTAGCTGAATTTAGCACCCGTTGTATAATAAAATCTAGACAATCAAATGTAAAATACGCACCATCTCTTTCCTCTGGTTTCACATACTGTAGTTCCAATGCTGCTAAATACGATTTCTTCCGATTAAAAAATGTCTTGATGAAATTTAAGTCTTTGCGAGTTACGTCGTCCAAAGTATCTGGTTTTGGAGATACTTTCGTTGGCACTTTCTTGTCGATGAATTCATCCAAGCGTTCAGCACAAACAGAAGCTAGCGCTTCCATGTCCGGACCTATCACTTTATTTGTATTAGTCAATATTTCATCTGGAATTATAATTAAACTTGGTTTATATAATATGTTTTCGTGCTAAGTATTACTTTTAATTAGAAGTAATTTACTAGATTTCATTAATGAATACTCTCGTCCTATTAAAATTGTTTTCTTAAAATCTGTATTGTGACTTTCATATTTAGGCAAAGTAAATTTTGATAATATTATTTACACGGTAACTGAGTGTGTTTCACCCACAAATGAAAATAAAGAAAGATGGTAAAATTAATCATTTATTTTTTAGGATTATACTCAAGGTAGAAATGACGATTTATTTTTTAGGATTTGGACGAGACCCAACGGAATGTAATATAGATAAATGTTCCGTAAGCCAAGATAATTATGGCGGAATGAAAACCAATTGTAAATAATTTAATATTAAGAATAAACCCACCACCACAGGCATCATGTGTAACCAACTTAAAATATGAGAGGAAATCAACTTTCTTCGTCTTCTGGTTTACAGGATTCGGACCAAATTTTTTGATTACTCTCTCATATTCCTTCAATTCATCTTCTTCGTAATCGCTTTCTGTATCACTGCCTATATATTCAGCATTAAATCTGGAGCTGGTGAATTCTTTTAACACCTCAACCTTTATTTTGTCTGGAGTTATAACGTCATGGTCTAAATTTGGAGATTTCTTAATTTCAGACTTATGATTTTCTTTAACATCTTTGCTTGTTAAATACTTATATTTACGTGATTTTTTCCGTTTTTCGTATAGGTCTAATGTGCTAATTTCCCCCGATGGGGGTGGACTTGGCAAACTAAGATCTTCACTAATATCTTCACTTTCTGATTGTAATGAAAAGTCAGTCTGAAGCGGACACGACGCATCGGTATCATTAGGATCGCACTGTTCATTTGTTTGGAGTATTATTGAAGAATTGGATCGATTACTTGCCATAATGTGTCTCGTGGGTTCGTTTACTCTATTTACTTCTTCCGACTTTGAAGGTTCATTAAATACATTCGTATCTATAACAATAGTCTGACGCCCGGATTGAACCATAACGTTATCGCGTTTAATTAATTGGGTTTCTTCACTAACATGAGGTTGTTGGGAATTAGTAGACGTGAAAACAGAATCACTTTTTATATTATCATAAATTTCAATCAATGTATTATCGTTTGAAATTATTTTATCCTCTCTATTAAAATCTGTATTAACACTC
This sequence comes from Cecropterus lyciades, assembly GCA_002930495.1. Classification (NCBI taxonomy): domain Eukaryota; kingdom Metazoa; phylum Arthropoda; class Insecta; order Lepidoptera; family Hesperiidae; genus Cecropterus; species Cecropterus lyciades. The sequence goes on along the minus strand of MOOZ01000601.1, from coordinate 395,720 downwards.
CCATTGTTCTTAGTCATCACGTTTCTAGATACGTTACCCAAACATACTAAATTTGGCTGTAAAACAACGCTTTTCTGTCTTGCACGCGCGATTTTATTAATATGATTGTTTCTAAACTCTTGTTTTTGTGAAATGCCATGCAATTTTTTCTTCACGACAATTTTGTTACCATATATCTGATTTTCTGCGATCAAATTCTCAAAGTCAGTTTCATCGTAGTTGTGTTGACGAAGCCTTTTTAATGCAACCACTTTTGTAGGTGTACTTTCTGCATTCATTGCAGAATCGTTTTCGATGCCTGTTATTTGACTCGGCAATCTCAGCGAGGTTTGCATGTTTTCTGGATCAAAAGAGGAACGCCGTAAAATTACTTTTGGTTTTTCTAGTTGAAAATTAACTAACTTTTTATTAGTGGTATTTTTGTTTTGTACGAAGAATAATTGATTTCTCTTGTTGGTTCTAATTGTTTCTACGTAAGGAGGAAGTGCTGGGGACTGTGGCTTAGATAGAAGAGGTGGAGAGCTTAAACCCTGAGGAAAAAGGTTGACTTCTTTTGCATTGTCTGCTTTAGGCTCATACTCTCGAAACTGCGGATCATTCATATTTATCGCCTCTGCTGCGCTTATTAACGTATTAAGAGTATACCCACGTGGTTGCCTCAACTCTGCATTATTGTCTTCCTTTGAAGCTGACCTTATAAGAACATTGCTCTTTATTTCAACTTTGGGAGGTACGAAAGCTGTGCTGATTATTGATGTCGTTAATGGATTATGGTTACCTGTGGTTTTTAAACCGACTTTTTCTTGAGATTTACGTTGAATATCATTCAGAGTTGTTAGGGAAGATTTTGTTGTATTACCACCTGATCCCTGAGCTAGTAATGTTGTATTCATAGTAGATTCAAATAGTTGGTTATCAGAAGACGGGACATGTGGAATATCGCGCATGCAGCAATTTTCAAATTCGTCGTATTGTGGGGTTTCTTGTAGGGACTGATCGTCTACAAGTAGTGATATTCCTTCACATTGCGTATCCGTTTCGTCTATAAACATTGACGGTAAAGATGCCAATGATTGAATTTGGGTTACTGATACCTCTGAAGGCTCTGTAGCTTTTGATTGTATTATTGTCATTGAATTTAGAGCTGACTCTGACGTAGATTCATTCCTTGGTATCAACGCCTCTGATGTCACGGTCTGTGTAGAAAATACTGGTGCTTTTGGTGATTTGCAAAATCTTGATGGCATAGATTGGGTTGATATCGTATGGGGCACTGATTCTATCGAACTCTCTGATTGTATGTTTTGCACAGATAGCCTAGGTTGTGTTACTTGCATTGACTGCATGGCTATCGATGGCTTTGGCGACATAGAGGACGTTTGAACAATAGGTTGTGCTAATGGTACGTGCGGCACTGATATCATTTTTGGTTCTGATATAGGTGCCATCAATGGCACCGATTGATCAAACGCCAGTGGTTGCAATGCTGGGTCTGGGGTCATTACTGTCAAGTTTCGTGGAACTGGTGCAACTGATAACTCAGTTGATATATTTGGTATCTGCTTGACTAAATACATATGTGGCATTGACGGTGGAGCGGTATCTGGTGCTAAAGTTGCCATTTGTGGCATACATTGCTCTCGAGGTATTGACAGCATTAATGGTATAGCTTGTAGTACAGTCCTTGAAGCCATTGGTGCCATAGTTGGTACTATTGGAGTCGGAGGCATCTGTTGTATTGGTTGCAACATTGGCACACATTGCATTGCATGCTCCGATTGTACAGCAGTCAATTGGGGCATAGTTTGTACTATTGGCATGTGTGATATGGATGTCACATATGGTTCGTATAAATTGTTCGCAACTGGTATTGATGACCCTGATTGTAGTAAGTGCATTTGTTGCATTGATGCATTTGTTTGATCTGGTGTTATCGGTATAGATTTAATTAAATGCTGTGGTATTTGTGGTTCTGTTATCATATTAGGCATCGATATAGGTTGTGCTGATCGCATTTGTTGCATATGTAAAATCGATGGGTCTGTTGCCGTTGATGAATGAGGCATAGACTGCATTAACGGTATGTGTGAGACCGCTGTGGTTGTCGACTCTGACGGAATGGTTGCCACTGACTGTATTGGTTGCATTAAATTCATTCGGTGCATTTCTATTGATGCTCCGGACGAGAATTGTAGAATGGATTGCATTGAGGCTATAGATTGTGCTTGCGCCGTTTGCATCGTCGTATACGGTTCAGTTTTATTCATAGATCGTGCTAGTGGCGTTTGTTGCATTGGATCTGCTTGTAATTTTGATGTCATAGAATGTATTGATGTAATGGGTGGCTCAGATGAAGTAGTAGTTGCCAGAGGCATAGTTTCTTCTATTTGATTTGGATGCAAATTTAGTACTTGTTGTACTGTTGACGGATAAATAGATATCTGTTGTGGCACTAATGATGAAGATATTTTTTGTGGCATCGATTCCATAGACAGATCTGATGAGACGGTGCACTTTGATGTCATGGGTTGTGATATTTGATGGTGTAATGATGATTCTGATGACGCCATTGAATTTTCCAATGGTATTTGTCGTACTGAAGCGCTTGGTATCAATGATGACGAGTAATTTTGTCGTGTTATTTCTTGCAATGGAGCATTTACTGGCACGGTTGGCATAGAATGTTGATGTGACGTTTGTTGCAGCGAAGGATGTATTGGATCCGATGATATATTTTTTTCTAATGGAATCTTATGCGTTGCAAGTTCCACTGGCACTGACGCCGTAGACATATATTCAAGTTGCATCCGTTGCTCTGAATTATTTACTGGCAATGGATGTTCTTTAGGCATCCGTTGAATCGGAGAGTCTACCGGTATTGAAGACTCAGAATGTACTTCTGATATCCGTTGCATTGAAGCGTTCGCTGGTACAGGTGTCATTGAATATTCTAGTGGTTGCATCGAAGGGTGTGCCGATTCTGATGACTTTGGGCGAAGATTTGGCTCCATGGTTGCTGACGGCATATAATGAAGGCTTAAAGTTTCTGCTCCGACTGATAATGGAGAATGATTTACTTGCCGATGCATTAAAGACTCTGATTTAACTGACGGTATTGGTGTAGATGGTATTTGAAAAGTTTTACCTTGCACTGTTAGCATCGTTGAGATAGAAGTTGAAGACTGGTCTAATAGCATATCTTGTCTTGATGACTCAGATGGTTTTGTCGGAATTAAAGACGAAGAATTTTCTACAGGTCTCCATACATTTGAAGGTTTTATCGGTACTGATGTTGTAGAATACGCTAGTGGCGCCTGCTGCTTTGCAGCCTGATTTGCCTTTGGAAACTTAGAATGATTAAGTGGCTTTAGTTCCATAAAAGACTCTGTTTGCTTTCTTGACCTAGAATGTTCTGATGGCATTCGTTCTAATGAAATATCTGATTCGTAAGACTGCATCGAAGGTGTGTTTTCTAATGTCTTGTGTTGCACTGATGTTTCGCTTACTTGGATTGAGGACAAAGAATTACCTAATGTCATTCTATGGTGCTTTGGCTCGGTGTGTTTTATCGGAATCGATGAGTTGAAACAATCAGTTGGCTCCCATTGCATTAAACATTCTGTTGTTACCGTTGATGTAGAATGTTTTATTTCAGATGATAATTGTCGGGAAGGTTCTGATTGCATACATTCAGTTGATCTGTCCGATTGGTTTGGTGGTATAGACGATGCTATATGGTAGTCTTCTGATGGCCTACGTTTCACTGGTGCCTTGTTTAGCATCTTTGAGACTAAGCACTGAGAGCCCCCTGATGTTTGTGTTGTCGGCATTGATGAGTGTTGCATTGAAGGCTCTGCTGGCTTAGAAATTAAGTGATCTAATTTCATTCCCTGGGTGGAATCCTTTGATGTTGACGATATTGAAGACAAAGAATAATCGAATGCCATTGGTTGCATAGATGACTCTGATTGCTTCATCAGCATTTGTTGCATTGAAGGGTCTAATTGCATACTCGATAGTGTTGGAATTGAATATTCCGTTATTATCCTTTCTACCAATGAGTCTGTACGTACGCTCGATCCAGGTGAAATAGCACCTAATGATGTCTGGCACAGTACTTCTGGTTGATCCGTAGATCGTAGATCAGATGGATCTATTGGTTTCTCTGCAGATATTGCTGACTCGATATGTCCTAATGACCTTCGTGTTTCTGTTGGCTCTGAAGGCTTGGCTATCATTGATAATGCAGAATGTTTTATTATTGGCTGCGTTGGTAGCTCTGATTGTACCGGCATAGATGACTTACTTTTTTCTGTTCTTGGTGATTCTTGTGATTTTGATGCTGGCGAAAAATACTGTTCCGATGATTTTTTTTGTGTTGAAGGTAAATTTGTAGATTGTGGATGAGATAAATGCTCTTCTGCCAACTTTGTTGGTATTGTAGGCCGTTGTTTTAAATTTGTTGGCATATGCATTAAATTATTACATGGTTCTTTCCACGATTCTGTTCTGCTCTCGTTTGAAAAATTTCGACGTATATGTGTAGATTGATCGTTTCGCAACCGTTCATTCGATAAATCTGTTGAAAAATGTAACCGGCCCTTAGATAGGTTTTTTGGAGTCAGGATATTTAAAGAGTGTTCATTAGCTAATCTATCTTTTGATAAGTCTGTAGACTTAGATTGCTCAAATGCCATCGGCTGTGTAAATCCCTCAGGCTCAGGTGGTTGCCCTGTCAAAAATGACGTTCCAGATATATCTGAATTCATCGACATCATTGGTAAAGATACCGAGGATACTGCGGACCTCGGAGCTACTGATGACAGTGCGGATATAGGAGACAAAGGAGATATTCCCGGCTGTGGTACAATCGAAGAAGGTGGTGTTGAGGGCGCTGGTGTGGTGACTGTTAGCACTTCTGGCAGATGCATGGAATATGGAACGTAACCAGGCGGAGACGTCGCTGAAGGTGGTTCTAGTTGGCTTGTAGGAGGATTTAGTTGTATCGCGCTATTAACCGCAAACGGTTGGAATGCTGAAAATCCGGGGGTTGAATACGGGTACATTCCAATAGGTAGATAGTCTCCTCCAATCAGTTCCATTGGTCTTAATGGAGTCACGCTTGGATGAGAATCGGGGATGGATGACGGGGCGATTATAGGCGAATCTGACGCGTGTCTTGGTTCGTCTACACGTTTGAACGTTTCTGAAGGTTTTATTGGAATGGGTTCGAGTGGTAATTGTTTTGGTGGTCGTTCTTCATCGGTTGGTGCGGTCTGCTCCTCTGGGGCGGTCGAGGAATCTGTGAAAATAAAGGGTTTAATTAATTTATTATAATTAATTAAATATAGTTTCACGGAGTTTTATAAGGATTGTACCATACTAAGTTGACCATTGAAATGCGTCAAAAACTGTTAATAGCTACTTAGCTTAAAAATTACGGTAGAACTCACTTTGACGTTTAACTTTTAACAGAAATTAACTTGGAATATAATGTAAAGATGAAAGCATATACCTATGCATAATGTAAGAAATAAAAGCGTGTTGAAAAAAGCAGTTGAAAGCATTTTGATTGTGATTATCTGCTGAAATTGCGATTTCCTGTCATTCTTTTACATTCGCTCTATGAATGATTGTGCCTTTAATTTTTATTACTTACGATTTGAATATTTATATTTACGCATTTTTTGAAAGCATAAATATATCATTTATAATTTTAAAAAGGTAGAATTTTTTTTCTAATGCATCCAGTTAAATTATGGACAAATAGTTTTTCTTTATAATTATTATTTAGTTTTTTTTTTTATTTAGCTCTTAACATAATTATTTCATAATCATTGCAGGTCGTTTAATAATATTTATTGTATTAAAACTTTGTGTGTTATAAGTAAATCATCGGAACCCAGACGGTCGATGTGGCGGAGCGGTCACCATATCGGTCTGATAGGCAGGCTGATAGGCGGATTCCTGATTAAATAGACATCTGAGTGACGAATTTTAATTTCTGTTCTGGGTCTGAGTGTTAGTGAATTCTTCTATGTGTGGTTTTATGACATATGTCTCAGGAAAATTCTAGTGCAAGGAGTGTAAAAAGCGTTAATATTAAGTGACAGTACAGGTTGATTAAAAATAAACATCTATTACTTGCTAACGGTAATTATTTATGTAATTTATTATATCTTTTACTCCTACTAATACTAGTTTATATCTTTCATGTTTTTTGCAAAAACACTTTGGTTTAATCTTTACACTCATAATTAGTATGTACTGAATTATTTATCGATACATGTAAAACTAGCTTTGAAACATTCAAAACTAGAAGCAAAATCATTAGAATGTGCTATATGCACACAAAACTACGATTTTTAGGGCAATATGTGCAATTTACACACAGCAGAAGTAAAACTTAACTCAATAATAAATAATAAAATATTTCTGAGCATAACGGTATCAAGGCTTATACTTTTAAAAAATCGATTAATTAATTACTGCAACCCATATTCGCATTTCTCAGCACGAGCTCTTATACAACGTATCAAGTAAAATCGTTAGCGTGGTTAAGAAAGGGGTACAGCGCCATCTAGTTGTAGCGCCGACAACTGCTGTCGTAACGCATTTTTGTTTAATCAAGTTTTAAATCACAATCTGTTAAATTCAAATCCATTCATTCATCAATCCTTTGAGGTCAACTGTGATGAACTCCCTCCTGAGATATTCCCGGAGCGTTAGACATTGGCGACGGTGACTACTTTCCATCAGGTATCCCGTCTGCCTTATCGTTAGTATCTTCCAGGATATACGTAGGTCTTTATTGGGGGTTTTTACCAATAGTCATCGCGTTGACCGCAGTGGGTGTTGTTATTACACAGGAAGACGCTGCTATTTTATACACACACATATTTAGTATCGACTTATCAAAAAGAGTGTGGTATATGCTGGGCAGGGATGTTATGCAGCTTCATATCCGAAACCGAAACTATCGGATATCCGGAATAAAAAAATTCGTAAACGTATCCGATATAAAAGTTTCGGATAATTTCGGGTAGCTATGTTTAGAGTAATTTTTTAGTTTTAGTAAATAACAATTAAAATTGATTATGTGGCTATACTAATAATATTTGATATGACTGATTGTAATAGCTATTGATAACATGGAAATAAAACCAAATTATCTATTACCTATTTGTATTTTACATTTAAAACATAACTATATATATTATATAATATAACTATATATATTACCGTAACCGAAAGTAACGGATAATCCGAAATAATTACATACCCGTAACCGTATCCGAATTCGATATACCTAATAGTATATCCACACTATATCCATATCCGTATCCAGATCCGAAATTTCATATCTATAAAATCTCTGATGCTGGGGTGCCATAATCATTCAAAAGGTACAATTATATACTTTTTGTTTATATTTTATTATTTATTGTACTATTATTATATAATAAACATTACAAGTTTTTTGCATAAAGAAAGAATTGTGTAGGTACATCACTATTTATTTGATATTTAATAAAATGCAGTCGAGAAAAATGCATTTAAAGTTATGGTAATTACAGGACAATTACCGCTTTACAGTATTATTTTAATGTTTAATATGGTAGAGCGATTGTGTTCCGACAGGGACCAACGCGCACACTTTAGGTATTTGTGAACAGAGGCAGTTCTCTCGTTTCGCATAATTATGTGATTGACTTCAGATAGAACTCCTGTTCTATATGAAGTTGATTACTGATGTCCACGGGACATCGGCTTATCGGGACTTAACATCAGGAAGAGCGTACGCAGGCAAAAATAATCATTTTAATTGTGGCAAATAAAAAATATAACGTAAATTAAAATACTAACATTCTAGCATTTAATTTTATGATTACTAACTTTTGCAATAAAATCGGCTGCTAGATTAGCGAGTATCTGAGGCCAAACTTAGGAAAAACTCCAATTATATTTAGGAATAAATATATCTAGCGGCTGCTGTGTCTTAGGGCGCATATACTCCAGGTCATCAGGCAAATTTGTTTGCTCGTCAAAGGGCTACCGTTCGTATCAACTCAGTGTTTGACGCCCACCTAACCTAGTGGTAGGGGAAAACAGGGCGATGGGAGTCAGCGGGTAATAGGAGTCACCCACATATACACGAGACTGTCCGCGTAAATATCGTGTAAGCCACCTTCTTGTCTTTTTTACATTAGTATAATTGAGGACAATGAGAGTCAGCTGTCTTCCATTGCCCGCAAGTAAAATCGACATAGAAAACAACGATTATCAATGTAAGACAGAGTCGAAAGAAACAGCGTACCTACTGTACCCACTGTACCCACATCCACGCCAATCAAGGAGTACTTGATAGAAAAAGAAAAAAATTAAAAAGAAAAGAAGGCAAAAAAAAGAAAAGAAAAAAATGGAAAGATAAAGACGAGGGAAAGCAGACAAAAGCTTAGAAGGGTCCTGAAAGAGTGAAGCGACGAGTATATAACACAGATTAGTATGTAAGGGTTTCGGAAAAAACAAAGAGATGTGGTACAGATGTACTTCATGTGAGTTAGGTTACGCTAATGCATAGTGCAGTGGGGGGGATTCAGCCGAAGGCTATATTTGCGGTATGTGCTAAATTATTTTTGACTCCGATTTCCCACAGAGTTGACCACCATTGCCCGCACGTCGATGCAATGGGAATCAAATCTTTTTTTTAAACAGTTATATTTTCAAAGTTGATTACCAAATTGATTGAAATTAATCTTGATTTATAGCTGCTTAAGTAAATGATGTGTCAAGACAGCTACAATAAGTATTTTATTACAATTTAAGCTTTTATTTGATTTCTTCCTTAAGTATTGAAAGTAGAAAGTCGTCCGTAGACAGTCACGTTATCCCTCGGTATTCACTCGCCGTAGGTAAAAGTCGACTTGATGTAAACAAAAAGTCGACGTAGCTGAAGTAGTCTGCTAACTCGCGCAACCAAACATTCGCTTCAAGTGTTCGCTTTTCGCTGCAAACGACAGAATTGAGTGTTAAATATAACTGTATGTGATCTTATAAGCCAAAACGTAGCAAAATTGGTGAAACTCGTTCATTACATGTTACCTGCGACGTTTTAAATTAATGTTAAACGGTTCTCAAGTAACTATTACGCGTAAAAAAGTCTTTACTATGCATAGGTATTATAATTTAACGAAAAAAAACTACTATTATTACCTAATACTTTGTAACGTAGCGGTGGTGAGATGGTCTTATGTGGAGAGGTGCGGTGACGAGGGGGATGAGATGAGGCGAGGGGGGTGAGGAGAGGAGAGGTGTGATGGTTGACGTTTGGCAGAGCTATCATATATTTAAAATAAGAATGAGAACAATATAATTTAATAGTCAAATATTCCTAAAATGTGTATTTTATTTATTGCATGTCTTTTCCGTCGTTATATAATTTAATAGTCAAATATTCCAAAAAAGTGTATTTTATTTCTTGCATGTCCTTCCCGTCGTTATAACTTTCTGAATATTTGCGGTACGTTACTGTCAAACGTAAATATTACAAATAAAGAGTATTTGTATTTTATAAATTACTCAAATCTTAAGAGTATTCCTAAGAGGGCGACGGCAAAGTCTCGACTTGAAATAAAATAGGTGCTCCTCAAAACCGACGCCCCACCGATCCACTAGGCGGGAGGGTGGCATCGGCGTGCCACTTGTTGCTACGTCGGAACTCCACAGGTGCTCTTCAACCCCTCTGAGATAGGGTTGCCAGATGAAGTCCAACAGGAGGATATGCCTCGTTTTACTCGATTGAGTTAAAATGAGGGTTATATTTTAACCAAACAAAAACAGTGATATGGCAAATTTTTCAATAATGTTAGTTTGTCCCCGCCTAATGCACCTTATCGTAAATTCTATTTTAATATATTTCATGATTGTAATACTTATTTTTTATCTTTTCAGTTTAGGTAATCGGATCTTTGTTTTTCTAATAAATAATTTATTTAACCTCTATTTGTTCTTCCTTTCTTTCTTACCTACTTCAAGTCCACCTTTTAATATACGTTCTAACGTAGTGTGTATTTCAAATGCCGCCGGCATTAAATATACTAAGTAAATTTCGTAAAGATGTTTATATTTTTTTATTAAAATCAAAGAACAGGTTTGTAACAGGGATGTTATGGAGCTCGATAACCGTAACTGAAACTATTGGATATCCCAATTAAAATAATATCCGTAATCATATCCGACATAAAACTTTCGGTTAATTTCGGATATGTTTCAAAACATATTTTTTGTTTAATTAAATAACACTGAAAATTGTTTAGATATCTATTACTTATTATAACTGATATGAGTAGTATAGTGATAACATAAAAATAAAACCAAATAATATTTGTATTTTACGTTTAAAATTCATTAAAAAAATTTATGCGAAACTATCCGAATTACTAACTATTAACTGAAACTATCCGAAACTAACAGATAATCCGAAATAATTTCATATCCGTAACCGTATCCGAAACCGGTATAATATTATTCATATATCCGTATCCAGATCCGGCATTTAATATCCATAAAATCCCTGGTTTGTAGTTCGACTCCAGAGACGCCACCGCCTTCTATTACTGCCTAATATCAGCAGCATTAAGTGCTGCTGTGTTCTGATTTGAAGAGATGTATAATTATTAGACGCACTTCTTTTATTACCTTGCTATTGGGCTTGGTCCTTGAGGGCAGTTAGGGGTAACAATGCATTTGTGAATAACCTCAGATATGACCCTAATTTTATTTAGGGTTGATTGCAGATGTATACCAGATGTTTTGGTTATCGGCTTGACAAGGCCAAGGTAAAGGCTTTCAAATAAGAGGGCAAAAAAAGTCTTCCATTATAGAGAAAATAATCTTAAATTTTGGAATGGACTTAATTACTTACATTAAGATTTTGGGCGTGGGGGCTTGAGTCCCCAGCCCTCTCTCGATTTGGCAGCCACTTAACATCATTTGGACTGCTCATTTGCTACTTGTATATTATAACCTTGTATTATACTGATTCTATTCTCTATTATATAACAAAAACTTCTATCAAAAACTTTTAATTCAGAGAGTAGAGTTATTTTACATTGATAATAAATAATGTTAGGTATTAAATTATATAAACTATTTTGTTTGAATGTGACCTTCTTTGATGAAAATACCCTTTTTTGAATTCCTTCGCACATCTGGCAACCCTTCTATAAGAGCACTTTCGGAGCAAAACTAGTAGGTTGACTACCTACCTTGCCTTGAAACTGAAATATTTATGGATCGTCTTTTAATAGTATTTTGTATTATGATTTATGTTTTAATGATTGAAGTAACAAACAAGCATGCAGTCCACCTGACGGTAAGTAGCCAATGCCGCCCATGGACATCTCTAAGGAACTTCACACATACAGAACACGGGTTCTACCAGAAGTCAATCACAGATGCGTTGTTATTCCCAAGGACTAAGATGGCCTTATATGAAAGTGAGCCGACTATTATGAGCATAAGCATTTTTATACGACTGGAGCGAATCTGCCTAGAGTTTTGTTGTCATCGGGTGTTCATATGTAGGTTTTCTTAATTACTTTTAATGTATACTTAATGTCAAAAGGTGTTAATAAATAAAAATATATTTTACCAATTAACTATTGCATTCCAACATTGTGAGTATCACATTCTATTTATATTGCTCTAAGAAGTAGGTATTATATAAGGAATTTATTGGAAATTCTTAATGTAAGTTTTTGAATTTTTTTATTGGGGATTGTTATGAATCTGTCCAGTAGTTTTCACTGACTTAGACTGATGTTAATGAGGATTATAATATTTCCATTATTAATATTTGAAGTACAAACTTACTTCATTGGTTGTAAAATTGAGTAAATTAAATATATAGTAATTTATTATGTACTAAAAAAAGGAAGTATGATGAAAGTCATCATTTCCAAAGAGTTAATTTAATGATTCTAATTCAAAAATTAGAAACTGAAAACACGAATCCAAATTTATTACCTACATATTTACTTCATATCAAAGTATCACATTCGAAAAGAAACATGTAAGATAGCTTAAAGACATTTGTACGTCTGTATATCAGATATTAATCTTATATAACATTACGCTGACGCCACACCGAAGAAGAATCCGCCGACAAATCCAACTGAGAAGCAACTGTTCTTCTTCGCGAACTGCACCACCATTTCCAGCAGATCCTGGCTGTGATTCAGGGCCTCTTTAACGCGATCCCAGTTAACATGTATATAACCAAACTCACTGGCCAAATGCAGGAGTATAATACTTCCCCCGAGACCGAATGCAGAAATTTTCCCTATTTTGTAGCTTCCCACACCAATTAACCACCCCGAAACTGTCCCTAATATCAGATCTCTAGTAGACTTTTTCTTACTAATCCTATCGATAGTGGAATCTATGACAGATTCGGTGCCTTTTTCATCGTTCTTAGATAACAAGCGCAAATCAACGTGGGGTATGGGTTTTGCCATTTGACGGCATCGTTTTCTGTACGCTGCCTTCAGAAGTAATTCCGTAATAGAAGATATTTTTAGTATTTTATATTTAATTTGTGACAGTTATGTGATTATTTGTCAATTTACCAAATTTTACTTTTAATTTCAGATGTACAACCATGAGCGTAGCTTTAGTTTACGGAGTCAAACAGTGGTATAAAAAAGTTGGCCATTCACAATTTTTTTCTCATCGTATTCTTCAGGGAGGGAGGAGGGAGAATGAAAGGACTTCCAAAGTTTGTCGGCAAAAAACAAAAAAGATCATTCTATTTGGAGATTCTTTTCTTTTCTCGCCTACGCTAAGGGGAAGTCTGGACCCCAAACTCCCATCCGTATACGATTTACGTATATATACGACGAAGAAAAATAATAGGAACGTACCTATGGTGTTAACCTGTTATGTTATGTAGAAACTTGTGACAGGAAAGTATACTTTGATAAAAGATCAATACCAGTTTTTAAAATCTATGCTATTCATTAAATTTCATAGACGGGATTCGAACCCGATTTGTCATCTTGCAGAAATGCTTATTTGATTGAAAGAATTATGGTAATATAAATAGAAAAAAGAACAGCATGAGACTTGTTAAAAAGGGAAGGAAATATATTAATATAGCATAACTGAAAAAACATTTTTTTATACTTAATATAAAATAATTTTCCGATAAGACGTTTAATTTTGTTAGAAACCATTTTTAGCCTTACAGTTCACCTCATTTCACCCTCTATCTCAATAGTTTAATTTCATTTTACCATTAGTTTTGCTCCCTTCCTTATGCTTCCCTTTACAAGTTATACGGTTATCAATTTCATTTCTTGCCTTTTAAAAGTATATACATGTATAGATATAGGAATTTCATAGGAATTCCGAACCAGAGTTAAGTCTTGATCATGGAAAATAAACATTCTCCTGAAAATGCTCGTTTTCTGTCGTTAGAACCAGAAAACCGTGTGTCTGTCGTGGGCATATAATGTAGTATACCTATATTGACCACTTAACCTCCAACTGAAGTATAAATGAACATTTAGCATTTAAAAAATATTTGTTGAAGTACATAAAGTCAAATTCTAATGAAGATATTAAGTTTCAATCAAAGAAAAATTTCAGTTTTCTCAGATTATAATGCTGTCCAAGTTAAAATTTTTCAGTTTCAAAATTTAAGGCGAGATTTTTCAGTATCTTTTATAATAGTTTCTGCTCTAAATTTCTTATTTATTTAGTTGATTCGGGGATCGAACCCGAAACTTGCGCGGTAGATCGCCGGTACGCTATATTGGACTATGGTAAATTTTCTGAAAAGCATCTTGATTTTTATTCTCACTTATCTTGTTTATTTTAATAGCAACCAATTATATCTTCGTTAATAAAATTCGTTCCTCATACAACTACTCAAATACACTTGTACATTTGTGTCAATCAACCTGTACTGTCAGCAGATCCAATGTAATTAAAAAAAAAACTCCTTTGCTCATCTGTAACTGCACATTTCTGTAAACATGTGTAAATATATTCTGCGCAAACACTAATGCACACTACACACTACCGTAAGCGGGGGGGTGTGGGGGTGAACAACATAAAATAAAAAACAACTACCACCCGAAACGAGCCGCGGGGGAGAGGCGGCTCGCTGCGGACTTCGCATGCACAGATAATAATTTCACTGAATGTATTTCAATAAAATCATAATTTCTCCACTTGTTAGGTATTGTCCATATCTCGTCTAGCTATCCGTAGTATTTACAGGCTCCGGCCGGCGTCTGGACGCCGTGCGACGTAAACGATAACGTGAAAAATATTTTGAACACTATTAAAAGCTAAAATTAATAATAACTATCTAAGTTAAACGTACAAAGAGGTTTACTTTCGATATTTTTTTGTTACCATTCATTATTATAAAATATTATATTTTCGTTTCAACGCTCAACCGGCGGTCGCGGGGCGGGCGGGGCCGCTTCGAATACTGCACGGAAATAAGTCTTATCACAAAATGCAGTAGAAACGTCGCGAAGCTTACTGTCGAGCCCAATTTAAAGCCTACTTAAAGTTATAAAAAAAAAAGAGTTAGCGTCGACCTCGCTCGCCCCGCGGCCGCGGCCGCCCGCGGACGCTGTCCACCGCCGAACATATTAACACCTCACGGCTGCCTACACGTCACGCTTAAGTTGCCACCTTTTCTTTTCAGAAAATAAAGTACATTATCTATAAATATTAAAATATAAAAAGAAAAAAGTACGTAATTTCAAAATGAAATACAATGTATTTTTAACCTTATTTTTTTGGGCCGATGCAACTTTTAACATGGAGCGAGATAAATTCAAGGCCTCGGAAAAAAGGGAGGAATCTAGATTATCTTTGACACCTGTATCTCTCGCTACATCTTAACATTCTACCACCTACGGTGGCATTCATAATCTTGTTATGATATAATGTTTGTTTCACGCAAAAATGCTTACGGCATTTTTTTTTAAATCCCAGAGATACAAAATATTTTTGCATACTAAAATTTTTCATAACGTAAAAAGTACAATTTCTATAAAACAAAGTACATTATAATGTACGGGTGGCAATCCCAATCACACTCCAGCGATCCATCAAAAAAAAAATTTACACGTTGCACATCATTCGAAGTTCGACGTCGACTCGCAAGGTCCTAGGTTCAACCTCGCGACGTAAGTACAGCAAGCTACAGTGGATAGCGTCCGTCAGTTCGGCCGAAACATAGACCGGCGACAGACGTAACGTCACGTACACGCACTTGTACAAACGATCCG
>MOOZ01000601.1:341654-352775 GCA_002930495.1 Cecropterus lyciades | reverse complement strand
CTTACAGGGTGCGGGGGTGATGAGGGGGTGAAATTGACTGGCGGTCGAACAACGGAAGTGGCGTTCTTTACTACTGTTATTATTATATTATTCGTGATTCAACACAGCGATGGCAATTTGATAATTCAATTAAAACTTGTTGGTACATTTGTTGAGGAATGACGTATTTCTCCTTTTATTTTCTTTGGTAGCTACTGACAAGATTTAGCGATGCCTTTGTAATAGAAAGAAAAAATTGCTTCGGTCACTCATTCAGTGGCCTATCGGGCCCGACGTTGACGTTAACTTTGTAGATTTAAAGCTACACAAGCGGCGATGCCTCTTATACATATTTATAGGCAAAGACAAAACAGTTTCTAGTTTCAAAGAATTTCTTCAATTATGGAAGTAACGAACGAGCTCGCAGTCAACCTGATGGTAAATGGCCGCTGCCGCAAGTGGACACTCGTGATCCACCCAAGATAAGATCAGAATCCTATTTGATGTGGACCACAGATACAACGCGACCTCCGAGGACTAAGTTGGAACGGCTCAGATAATTATGCCTCACCACACAACCCTAGCACACAGCAGCGTTTATTACTGCTACTATTAGGCAGAAATAAAAACCGATTTTTTTTAAACGATATTCTTTTTGTTTGGTAGCTGTTTATACAAAAAAAAAACACGTTGATATAATGATTAATATAGTTTAAACAACTTCCGAACACTAGGCGAAAAGTAGTAATTGAAATTCTTGTAATTATATAAATACATAACATATAAATAATATAAAAATATACATGATTAATAAAAACTATATTTTAAAAAATCTTTGCAGAAAAAATCTGGACGCAAGGTCAAACACGAGAGAAGGCTCTTAACACCTCGGATCGACTTCGTGATCATTAATCACGCAGGTCGGACGCTGCCCTTCCGACCTCTTGCGCTCGGTGATTAACACATCCCTGAGTCGACTGCTAAGTGATGCAATAAGATGTCTAGATCCCAAAACAAAAGGAAATAATCGTGACCACTAGAGTAAGAGAACGGAAAACACATTCTTTCTGAATTTGTGACTGTGAGGCAATCTTTGGACGTCGCTGGAAGGGTGTGGTTGCCGACTCATTAATGTATATATGGGGCGACCATCTTAGTCTTCGGGAGTATCAACGAATTTATGATCGAGTTCAGATAAAACTCTTGTTCTGTATGAAGTTCCGTACAGATATCACTTACCGGCGATAGTATACACTTACCATCAGTTGCACTGCAAGCTCGCTTTTTACTTCAATCGTGTAAAAAGAAATTGACGAAATTTTGAGTTTGTTCCCTGTCTTGCATAATATCGTCGTTTAATTTCTATCATCGCGTAAGTCATTTTTGGCAAATTTTTTTGAGAGACAAAAACGAAACGACGCGTATTTCGATTCCAATGACGACGATTTTCTAAATTTCATTACCGCCAAAAAATGACTTACGCGGTGCTAGAACTTAAACGACGACATGAGTGATTAAAGTATACCTGCAAGAACGCTAGAACAGTAATAGTGCCGGCACGTCCCATCAACCCTTTATCGATCACACCACCGACGCCGTTCCGCACTTCTATTATTATCGTTCACACGGATTTCTTGTAACTAAACAATTTATATCGATACGAATGGCGCAGTGTTGGGTGCTACCTTTACTATGTTCCGTTAGGTTTTTTTTATAAGATTTAAACAGCAAACGAGCATGCAGACCACCTGATGGTAGGTGTACGACTTTGTACACCTACCAAATCAGATCGGCATCTGTAATCAATCTTAAAATACGGTCACCTTTATAGTCGATATAGCCTTAATAAATCATATGAGTATTCACTTATCCGTATGGCTTTGACCAGATTTTGATAAGATTACATGTTATGATTTTAATATATTCTTCACTCCTTAGTGTAAGTCTAAGGTGAAGCAGTTTATACTCGTATGTTACAGTTATGTTTTATATTCGTATATTACAATCAAATCCTGGAATGCGGTAAATCCTAAAAATTACTAGTAAAACCTAAGATTTAACAACTTTTGACGGTAAAAGTCAGAAATGATCTGAGATCATCGTTAGTTTTTACCTAAGAGATACGGCAAATGTCGAAAAATGAACATGTATCAACTTACTATTTTTTTTTAAATCTTAGGACATCCTAGGACGGCAAATATCATCATTTACTATAGTTGTGTTTTCACTGTATTATAATATAATATGAGGGTATCATTTTGTGTATCACATCATGTCTGTCTCTCAGTCCCATCGATCACTCCGCGTTACCAATTCGCCGTCCCACGCCGACGACCAATTAGCGTTGCGTGCGGATTGCTAGGGATGGGATACTGTCATCTGTACAATAGGGTGGTAGGTAAAGTATTTTTTTTAAGAATTTATGACTGGCAAAATACGATTTTAGCCTAGTATTATCGCGGAATTGTTCCAATTTGATATGTAACGGCTACTTACGACAATCGATTTTCAATTTCTTTAATGTCCATATTTCGACCCTTTTATTAGCAATGTAAGCTACAATGGTAATCCAACTAATGTAATTTATCAGTATTCTGCTACATATTTTATGTAAAAATTTGTAAATATCATTATTTATTTTATTTTTATGATGGATCAGTTTCTTAGCTACAAATATGTTTGTACATTATAAAACATATTCTGACTGTCAGAATGAAATTCTCACAGCAATCTTATAAAATGTAAATGTATGGGACTCCTCACGGGATTCCTTCATGAAAAGTGATTTAGAACAAAAAGAAACAGTTATGTACCATCAATAAAGATCTGGTTTTATGAGTAATCGTAAACATACCTGGTTGGGGGTAGTAGGTCTGTCCGGCGCTGACCGCCGGGGTCGGTGCGCGGTAATCCATCACTCACTTGTTTCACTATCGACACGTCACTAACAATTGACATAATCTATTCACACTACACAACACTATCGTCGGTCTATTGTATAATGTGCGTTAATGTTACATTTTGCCTAGCTAGATATTACCGAATTATCCTTATATAAAGTTCGCAAAGTTTGTTAGTATCAATGGAAATGTAATGTCAATATGTGCACTCATTTTTTTCATGTCCATAAGGCGATCTGTATAAATAGCAATATCAATGTTTTGTTTTAATTTTAAAGGTAAAATTATAAAGTTAGGCAGGCACTTTGTAAAATAATAATAGATACGGGTCTTCTTTTAATATAAGAAGTAGTTTAGGTCATAATCGAACAAGACAGCCAAGAACGGATAACTAGACTTTAAAAAACTTTGAGAAGGTAATGACGTACGGTCGACCTTATTTAAGTTTCACGGTGTCTTCCTTCACCATTGAAGTAAATGTAAAAGTAATGATAATTATTTCCTAAGACGCATATGATTTCGATATACTGAAAGCTTTGAACCTCGAACGTTTGAAGTATGAGTCGAAAATGCCTATCACCTCTCTCCAATTAACTAAAGCGAAGGTTTTTTACTGTGCTTAAAATGTTTTGTAATGTACAACACCAAACGTATTTTAATTCTATCAGCAACAACCTGAAGATCTGGAAAAAGCTATTTTTTTTGTTGGCTCACTGTCATATGAGGCGACCATTTCATCATCCAGTCATCGAAAGTAACAACGCTCCAGTGATTTGCTTCAAATAGAACCCCTGCTCTGTGCTTACAGGTATTCACGGGCGGTAGCCGACACTTACCATTAGGTGGCCTACATGCTCGTTTGCTAATCCAATCTTATAAATAAAACTGCATATATTATATTATTACGCAAAAATAGTTTTGGTTTGATACGATTTCAAACACACAAACAAACTAACAAAATTTCGAAAAATATGGATTTTTTTAAATTACTTGGTACTATTATTTCTTGTGGTATCGTTTTTTATTTCTCAGTCTTTCCAGCTATTTTTTTTGGATTTCATAGGATGTTCAGACACATGAAACTTTCATTTTCATACATATAGTATGAACCACGAATTAGTTCGTACCTATCAACATGTAGCATGTTTAGGAAACGACAAATTCCCACAAAGCCTGCATCCTCCGGGGCCCTATTATTAAGCCCGGAGGTGAGGTGGGCCACCCTCTATAATTATAAGCTCGTAAACCTTCCGTGTCGACTAAACTTTTTGTAATTTTATTGGCACATTATCGTTGAACCCAGCCCCTTAAACGATGTCGTGTGATTTTATTGTATAACAAAAGAGACAACCCCAAAAATAGGAAGTAATATACACAACGCTACTGTGTAATTAATAGTATTCAAATATAATTGATATCTCAGCTCTACGTAATACGGAGTATATGGTGGAGTAAGTATAATCTACCATATATTTTATAGGCATGTTTGCGTTATCTCTAGGCTTTAAATGACGAAAAAAAACTCTAGGATTGCCTGCGGTATGGACATCATGAAAGTACGTGGACCTTTACACAACCACCCAGACGTAAA
This sequence comes from Cecropterus lyciades, assembly GCA_002930495.1. NCBI lineage: Eukaryota > Metazoa > Arthropoda > Insecta > Lepidoptera > Hesperiidae > Cecropterus > Cecropterus lyciades. The sequence goes on along the minus strand of MOOZ01000601.1, from coordinate 348,305 downwards.
TTAATTACCCAAAAGTAAATTATTAAATCATTTACATTTCTGTCTGGCTGGATTGAACTCGTAACATTGTACTCACCACATTGTACTGTAATTCACAACGTGTATGTGGATATTTTTAAACCAAAGCCTAGACATTTTGACTCTGATATATGTTTTTTGAGATCAGTTACTTCATTTACAGAGGGATGACAGTGGAATGTGCTTCGTGGGCCAATGTCAACAGATCCGCTGTTGTCTTTGAACCAACACGCCACCCTTTCGGTCCCTTTGTGGCGCGTGGCGGAGCGGTAACCATACCGGTCTGACACGCAGTGGGTCCCGGGTTCGATCCCCGGCTAGACAGGCATCTGAATGTTGAGTTATTTCTGTTCTGGGTCTGGGTGTTTGTGTATTCGTCTTTGTGTGTCCATGGCACCCACGACACAGAAGAAAATCCTACTGTGGGGCTATGAGTGTAGAAAGTGTTTTTTTTTTCTTTGTTGGTGGAATGCTCGGTCGCCCCGCCCGACCAGCAGACGACGTCCGCATTACTATTATGAAAGGAATTTATAAAAAATGATTATCAGCGAAAACTATATTTGTGTACAAAATAGAACAAAAATTTGGAAATAACCAAAATAGAACAAAAATTTCGAAGATTATTCCAAAGGAATTGTTGGAATTTTACCATCAAATAAAGAAGTCAAAAGAACGATTGATTTGAAGCTGTCTGAAGGCTTTTTTAGCTCCGATTATAGCCGTGTTCAATAACGGGTTTCATATGCCACCTAAAAATAAGTTTGAAGCTCCATAAATATTTATTCTCGTGATTTTGTCGCAAGGCTGATTGAATCTCGGTACTTTTGATTGTAAAGTGAAATTTCAAATACATAACTTGCCCGTAAAAGCACAGCTACCTAGAGCTGTGCTTTTACAGGCGGCAAATTTCTTAATTTATTTTGGAAGAAAGAAACCAAGACGTAGTGCGTAGATACGTCACTGATACCATGAATAGGATGTCAAGTGTACATTAAAAATATATTATACGGTATACTAGTCAATAAATATACAGCCTACCTTGCAGTGTCTTGCAAGACTCTCCCCTCTCTTCTCGTGTATGTTGTAGGAGGCGATTATCACGCATACCAGGTGACTATTGGACAAAACTCCCATTTGGAGCAGCCTATGTCCAGCAGTGGACCTCAAAAGGCTGGCCTCGAATGTATCGATAGATGTTTGGAGTATACTGAGGCTTACGACAGAGATTTCCATACCAATGTGTGATTGTTAAGTATTACGCGGTATGCATATGATGATTATTTTTGGTTTACCGTTGGTATAACCATTCAGTAAATATATCCACAAGTTTCTTTAGTATTTCCGACGTTGGCTGAGATATAAATAGATTGATTATCGATTTAATTTCAACGCAAGTAGTAGCCTCAGTAAAGGTACTTTTCCATCGAATACGTGGGAGGTAGAAGGACGAAACTATTTGGATACGGTATTCTACGAAAAATATTTATATATAAGATTGATTTAGAAAACGAGGATGCAATCCACAGGATTGTAAGCGGTCTCTGCCGCCCATGGACCTCTGTATTGCCGCATTGATGATTTGTCCCTATGGTTCCGGAACCAGAGTAGGGCTACGGCATCCCCTGCGTCTCCTAAGAGGCGACTAACAGGGTACTTACGGGGTTGCAAGCGGCAAGAGTAGGAGCTCCAACCGTCTATCTATGCGACCCCAGGAAGGAGTTCGGCATGTGTGGTCGCATGCCGTCATAAACACCTGAAGGTTATGGGGATCGTAAATGCCCACCGGGGAACAGCCCGAAAGGGGCATCGCGCTCGGGGTACTCCGGTTGTGTTTCGTTGAAGATTTCAGAATCCACCGTGCAGCGCTGTGGACGGCCACACGGCAAAAGCTACATACAAGTAATTAAGTCTATCCAGGTAACAACTTTTAGAAGTAAGGACGCAAGGCCCTGTAGAATCTAAAAGATAGCATTTCAAAACAAACCATCAGACACACACGACCAGGCCAGACTAACTTTTAAATCTAGTTTAGACGATAAAGGGATTCAGCGTTTAGATGCTCGTTTGGCCGGAAATCGAATCAGAGTGCATGATCCATAAACTCGGCAAATAACTAGGATTCCACGAACTTTTCATTCTATTGAGTAATGCCTTATGTATCCTGTACTAATTGTACAGGATCCTGTAATCCTGTATCGTAGATGCAAAATAAATATATGTCAACATAAGTGGTTGTTACAATATTCCGAAAAAGAAACAAAATATAAAAAAGAAACAACAAATAATGCAAATTAGTTTTTGGAAAAAATCTCAAAAATTTTCCCAGATTTTTGTCTGTCCATACATTGTTCCCGATAGGTCAAAATGTCCCATCACAATCAAAGAATCTCGAAGTGCCATCAATGGCCGACAGCGTCCATTACTAAAACAAACAGCGCCACTCCAACCCGGCCGGCGACACGCGATGCACTCGGCATTTACGTCGTTTGTATTTATTATTTACGTTCCATGCTTTTCTTGTACCTACTAGAAGGCTAATCGATAATACTCCGACGATTTAAGCTTATAATAACTTAAGTCTTATTATAAGTGTTGCTTGTTTTGATGTTAGACACTCATCAAGCCATATTTTATAAGTAACACATGCTTATGTCTACGAAATTACTTATCTACACCCACACGCGCATATCACTGCGTACATAGTAGTCGAAAATTCAATCGCGCACTAGACAACACATATCCGGTTATCGATAGCTTCCGAGCGCATCCGAACATCACTAGTGCCGGGAACACATCGGGCATCCGAGACACGTACAGTCGTCGCGACGCGCGTCCCGCGACTGAGCCGAGACGACGGGCGCACGACGCATGCGCGCCTCGTAGGCGACTTGTTGACGGCGCGAATTGCGACTTACCGATACGACGGATACGATATAAATCGCCGGTGCAAACGCCACAGACACCTGTACAAGCGTGTGAGGGGGTCGGAAGTCGGTGGTGCATTGTCATTACCACTCTCTCCACATAGCTTCCCTAATAAAAACGAGATTCGTCCCGGCGTTCAGGGCGCGAATAAGGGTCGGAATACACTGTGGCGCCGGTCATAATGCGCGTCAGGTTAAAAAAATGTTCGAACAAAAGCTTCGTTTGGACACTTTACACACGTTGCTATTATAAGCTTTAGTATAAGTCAATCAGTGGTGGAATTTGGTTGGTATAATATTAAGATTGGCCAAGATCGAATCCAACTCGCATACGGACGGTACCGTAGCACTAAGATCGCACTTTTATTTTACGTCTAATTTTTTTTAGAAAATATCACAGCTATAGAAGTAAATACATTGTTATTGTTGAAAGTATCGGCCTATTACGTTAAATTACACAAAAATGGCAACCAATCACCCAGAAACTGACTGGCATGACAAAGTGAACTAGGAAAACCTGGTATGAAAATGTGAACGTGAGCATATGCTCCTGGGAAATGTTACTTGTATATAAATGTGAAAAAGGCAAATCGACTGGCAATTCAGCGTGAATATGAAAAACATACATGTATTTATATATATACTCGTAAAGTTGACTTATAATATGAACGGTTAAATGCTTGTCAATAAAGTTCAATTGTCCACCAAATATAAACGTATATATATCGGAGAGAGCTGCGCCCTACTACGAGTTTATTACGTTTCCTCGAAAGAATCATTGTTTATGTCTTCGCCCATACGTTGTCTTGCAAACGTAACGTACGTTATCTCATAAACGTAAACAACGATTGTTTTGAGGAAACATAATAAACTGGTACTAAGGACACTAATAGTAAATACATATTAAAGCCACAACTACAAATACATCAAATTGTTACATGCGGAAGACAAATAGAGCCATGTATATTTTTTTTGCATCAATAAAAGGGAATATCGCCTACAGTTCTATAACTCTACATAGAGCGGATATGCCAACAACAGGTTGGTAGCGCACTTGTCGCTTCGTCGGTGGCCCGCGCCGACACCTCGGCGGCATCAAATCAGATTCTGTAGAGACTAATGATCTTCGCTTAAAGCAACAACAGCCACTAATTTGTATTTAAAGAAGATATTTAAACTTTTAAAAGGCACTCCTTCTCCGGAGGATAAAATATTCAAAAAGAGTCGGTTGAGAAAAAGTTAATGATCGGCGTTTTCACAACAGGAGTCGCTAATGAGAATGTTTTGGTATATTTTAATTTTATGAAAGGGTATTCAAACACATTTTAGCATTCCAACATACACTATATCTTATTTTCTACATGAGGTTCATTAGATGTCTATAGCCGGGTGGAGACCACCTGTTTATTTACTTACTGGGTCCCGTGGTAGCACCCGAGTTTCATAAAAAATAACAATTTTAAAATATTATAACTTTTGTTAAAATTGATGGATTTTTGTAATGATATCGTATAAACATATACTCAATACTCTAACTACTAAGTTAAATTTGGTAGTTTTAGTTTAATGAGTTTAGTTTTAAATTCAAAAACACAAACAAACACACCCACAAGTTACAGAGACTTTTATTATTTATTCACAGTTTTCCAAACCGTTTTTAACATATTTGATGTATAGACACGCAGTACTTTCGTTCTTATTGCATGTTTCTAACTCTTTATATCTAAAAACCATTATACTTGCAGTATTGCAGAATTATGTTTGCCTTTGTACTAACAAAGGCAGACATAATGCTGTTGCTATATCTATTTTAATTAAAAAAGAGCTTCGGCTACAGACGGTCACGAGCGATAATGACCGCTGATAAAACACAACTTGCACAAAAGTTTCTACTTTTTACTTGCAAGAGAAAATTCTTTATTTTTTATGATATAGAAATAGCAAACAGGCATGATGTCCACCTCATGTAAGCGGCCACTGCGGTCCAGATGTCCTGTAGTTAAACAACCACAGACAATTGATAATTTCAGATCTGTTTGCCTAAATGACAGAGGCACATCCGTGATTGAGTGTTACAAGCAATTTAATTAATTGGAATTCCGTAATAAATATGTACGTTGGATGTACATTGAATATGGATAATTTAAATAACAGTAAAACAGCTATTGATAATAATTCCAAGCAAAAAAAAATTGGCAGTCAAGGGAACTGCCGACCTCACCGAAGTGAAAGCTTAAAAATTAAAAAAAGAAAAAGAAATATTAACATTTTTAATTGTAAATCAATAAGAGTATTATTATTATTAAATAATTTATATTAAAATTGTAAACAATGGTAAATATTGATACGAATGTTACACACAAATGCTATGTTTTTGTTATTCATAAAATATTAGTACGTTAATAAGTCACTCTTGTACACCGTGTCGAATATAGAAAACAAAGTGTAATGCAATTTACATGAATATGTGTACATTACTATAAACCGTGTGTCTCTATAGAATGTACATGTCAACAGACCTATTTTACGCACTACGTCACAAGTCACAACATGTTACTGACGCGAACCCACAAGATTTTCTCCCTCTAAAAATCGTCGTCTTTAAGCACCCATAGAAGCTTTCACTTCAAAAACGTCCAAAACACGTATCCATGGCATTCCCCATCGAGCACCTAATGGCTAAATCCACACTACCCTCTACGTATATCTACGTACCGCTACACGTAGCGTCGTAGCCAGACGCGGCGCTACGTAGCTACATCCATAGCTCGGCCCGTTGCCGCCGCTACGGCGCTATCCCGGCAACCACCGCCATGGGCGCATGCGTGTTCGGCATCGGATGAGTTAAAAACGAATAGACACGACGTGGCAAAATTTCAAAAATATATAACACTTGATTTCTAAAATGCCAAAGAAATCTGATTAAGACGATTTTATCGCAATTAACATAAATTTACTAAAACGATTCAAATGGTTGAAATCGTATATTATTATTTATGATGAGTTTTCGTAGAATAATAAATAAGAGGAATAAGAAACAAGAAGTTACAGTATCCTTCAAATCAATAAGCTTACCGTTGTGGGCGTATCCGTGTCTGCGTCAGTGGGATGCAAACCTACGCTTTATATTCAAGTGAAAATAAATTGAACTTAAGGAAAAAAATAAGTAGGTTTATTGTTATATAAATGTAAAAAGAGTCACCTTTTTATATTTATATAAAAATACTGATATATTGCAAGCTCATCAGTCTATTGTTTATTTGCAGAACATACATGTTATAAAATTGTTATCAGTTTATCCGACCTAGACTGCCTTAACGAAAAAATAGTTAAACCGTTTTAACAGGATATTCAGAAACGAATATATTGAATTTAAAATTATATTAAAACCTAACATTCACAGGCGCGTATTTGTCTACTACCGTGCTACGAACCTACTATCGTAGCCAGACGTAGCGCACCGTAAATACGCCATAGGTACAGCCGACACCTCTATTGGGCTCTATCTCGAACGAAAATACATAGAGGTTAAAAAAGACACACACTCAAAAAATACTCGAAAACGTATAGAATGGTTGTTTTGAGAAAACGTAATGAACTCGTTTTAAGGACACGGATCTTTATGAAATTTAATAGCATGCAGTAAATATTAGTACCCAGGCTTATTGCGGTATGGTAATAACTTATTTTAGACAACCACATGTCCATT
>MOOZ01000601.1:284843-297078 GCA_002930495.1 Cecropterus lyciades | reverse complement strand
AATTTCCTCATTAACTAGCTACAACATTTCGACAATCACACTATTGACAATCATATCAGAGTACAGTGGTACATTATTCGGCGATAACCCCGTACAATTTACTACGCGCGGGTCGGGGGCCCGTCTCACATCACTGTTATCGTGAGCTTATAACTTAAGTTAAACACACACTGAATACGATTAGTGACGTGTCTCTGTGCACAAATGACTTTGTGCGTACAGATCTTACTTATATTATATAGGCGACGGATTTTGAGGATTGATGTGTTTATTGTTTTTCACATGGAAAAACCACAAATCAAATTATGATGAAATTTGGCATACATATAGTTTATAATCTGAAATTGACACAGGATACTTTTCATTCGTAACAATGTGAAACGCGACCCAAGCGGAGCCGCGGGAAATAGTTAGTCGATCATAAATACACGTGTGTGTGGAACAGTGATATCGTAATGGTTGAAACTCGAGCTCTCAATCAAGGGTTCGAGGTTCGATTCCCAGGCACGCACCACTGATTATGTGCGTATTAGAAATTAATTATCACTGCCTTACGGTGAAGGCAAACATCTGAGAGTTCTCTAAAAACAGTTCTCAAATGGTGTGTGAAGTCTACCAAGTCGCACTTGGACAGCGCGGTGGACCCTCTCATTGAGAGAAGACCCGTGCCCAACAGTGGGACAATAATGAGTTGACGACGACTAGCTGTGCTCCCGGTTTCTCCCGCGTTAAGGAAATTGTAACAAAATGCCAAAATGTCTACTGCCGAAATGTTATACTTTCAACAATTATAACGAAATAATCCTTTTTAAAAATTCAAATTATAAATATTTATGAAAAACAATCCAGCATTCATTAGCTTAATTTATATATACCATACTTTAGGTTTAGATACAACATACTTCAAGACAGCTCTCAGTTTTTGTGCCATACTTGATACCTATCGTTATAGTATAGGCAAATCCCAATATATAGTAATAACTTGGAGTTAATGTGTTATTCTGGTTTATTCACTTTATTAGTGGAACGTTCCGTCCTAATCCAATTATTAGTTCTATGTGAAGTAGCAACGAACATCTGTCGAATCAAAATAGCAGTAACAAACGAGCATGCAGTCCACCTGATTTTAAGTGGTCAATGCCGCTCATAGCAGATGTCTATGAGCGGCAGTGACCACTAGAGTATTCAGTATGACAGTATTCAGTACCAAATAATATGAGTTTTACCTCAGATTAATCATTGATGAGTTGCTACCTCTCCAATCGAGCGACGAAAGGATCTACCACATTGAAATCCTTTTTATTACTTAGAATTCGTACCAAGCATTCACACTCCAAATCAAATTTAATTTATGTGTGACTAAGGTAACATAGCTAATGATGGTTTTCAAACATCTTTGTTCAAACGTTTATTCTGTAATTGAGTGTTTTACAAGCATTGTAATAAGTGGAAGGACGCCACTGGGGCAATAACAATGTTCTAATAATGGACAAATATCACCATTAACAAATATGTAAATACACAACAAAACTCGTTGTTTCTCGTCCCGTCCACACATCGGACAAATAACACGATAATAACGAACATAAACAAGGAACTTTCCTTGTAAACACGCCGCACCATGACAGTCTCGTTATCGCCAGATGACCGCCGCTCCGGTGTGAATTATAGATGGATAAACATATTATGTTTATGTTCATAATAATCTTTCTTATAAATATAATACAATTATTATCAGTAAGGAAGAAAAAGGGCAATTTAAAAAGTGGGAACCTTTTATATTAACTACTCAATTACTACGCATTGTAACAACGTGATGGAGTATGCACTAGGTCTTTTCCAGCCGTGGAGAGGCAACAGTTTGACCGCAAACACAAATAATGGCAAAATTTACCTTGCAGCGCAAAGTGCCTGTTTCGTGGCCGAACCTAATGTTTTGAAAGAAATATTTTGCAAGAAATATTTTCTTGCGACTTTATTATGAGGTTTAAATACTTCGAAATGAGACCTTCTGTTAAAAGTGCTTCAAATGATTGTTAAAGAGCTCATGTACTAGAATTAATTTCAGTTTTATAAAACCTAAGTGACCTTAAATTTAAACTTACTTATTTACTTACTTTAAATTTATCACTTTGAATTACGATAGTAAAATACCCAATAACACTTAGATACAGTAATCTACGTTTTCAGCAGCCGAAGAACTATAACAACAATTTCATATAATAATTAAAGAATTGATGAATGAAATAAAAATGTTACTGCTTACTATCCAATTGACGTCACGTCGGAATCAAAATAATTAACAGCTTCTTAGGTACTTCAGGAATATTATTATAGTGAATGTTTAAAATTAATTATAAAATATTTATATTTTAGTTGTTAATAGAAATAAATAAAAAGATTTTTATAAAACTTAGATAGCGTATTTCTTGTCTCTAGAGTAGAACAACATAGGGTTCGACCACCTTTGAACATCTTGACGAATTCGCGTAAAAACACTCTAGACTTGTACCAAACCTCTACTACACTTTACAATACACGAATGTAAAAATTGTATGTTACGGAAAATAATATTATTGCATTTTGGAATGCTATTCAAAGAGAACGGTTATTAAAGGAACGTTAACGGAATGTATGTCTTCTCTAGCATAAAATCGTGACTTTTTATTTCGCTAGACAATAAACTTATTATAATAAAAAGTTATTAGGAGTAGTTTCAAGTATTTAAGTGAATTGCGTCAGTGGGTCGTATGGTTTCGGTCTTGAATAGTACCTATTTCGTGGATGTTATAAGAAGGGAATAAGGAACAGAATCCAGGAGATGGGCAGCAGCGTCTCCCTGTGTAACATCAACACCAACTGAGGTTATCAACACACCAGACGCGAGGACTATTGACAAAAACCCTCAGGGTTAAGCCTACGCTCCTCCTAGCCTCCTAGCCTAAGCTCCACTCAAAGAGCTGATAGATTGATGGATGAACTAAATTTGCCAATATTTCGAATTTAGTCATTTTTATTTCCATTATGCGATGTCAAAACCGCGTATCGCTTCATCTTTGGGCTCCTTTGTGTGCAGGTTGTAGAGCATGCCACGCTTCTACTCCCAACAAGCCCTCATAAGGGAAAGCCTATGTTTTGTAGTTAATCACAAAAGAGTCGACGGATGGATAGATTGCCGAAAATTTCTGATTCGGTCACTTCTATTTTCACCATGCAATAAAGCTGCACGTTGGCGTATCTTAGCAACTATTGGCAAAACCCATCACTAGGGGAGACCTATGTCCTACAGTAGACCTCAAAGGGATGAATGAACTCAATTTGCCGACAATTTAGACTTCGGTCCCCGTTATACTCACAATGTGATAACAAACACACATACCGTCTTATCCTTAGGCTCCTTGGTGTGCAGGTTGTAGAGCGTGCCTCGCTTGTACTCGTCGCCGCACACGTAGCACACCTCCGTCATGGAGTTCTTGTCCGGCATCGACAGGTCCAGGATGTCCCGGTCCGAGCTCGAGTTGGAGTTGCCGGAGTACACCGACACCGTTGATCTGAAAACGAGCGAATGGCTGGTTTATATATTTATTGTCTTCATATTTTTGTGAAATTTGGGTTAGTTACAGATGTTCATGGGCGAAAATAGCCATTTACAAAGGGATGGACTGCATGCTCGTTTGCTACTTTATTGTTATATGAAATAAAATAAAAAAAGAAACAAGCACGCATAATAGTAAGTTTGACGACCCACATGGTGGAGCGGTTACCATACCGGTGTGACACGCAGTGAGTCCCGCGTTCGATCCCCGCCCAGACAAACATCTTAATGATGAGTTTAGATTTCTGTTCTTGGTCTGACTATTTGTGTTTTCGTCTTTGTGTGTCCGTGGCACCCACGACACAAGAGAAAATTCTAGTGTGGGGCTATGAGTGTAGAGAGCGTTTATGTTTATAGTAAGTGGTCACTTATTCACTACCCATGGACTATATCCAACTCCACATAGAACACAGGTTTTTCCTATTGTCTGGTATGGTACAGTTGAGTGTGGCAACAGTTCTGAGGATTAAAATGGTCGCCTAATTTAAGTCGGCCGGCTTCCACGTCCTACTAACGAAATGCATGAGCTGCTTCACGTTCCAAATAGGTGAGACGGCTGTACTTCTTCGGTTAATACTAGGGTTGTAACGGAGGCCATGTTAGCGGAGGCGGATGCGAAGTTAAAAGGTTCATCTCGGTGGATGCGGAGGCGGAGTGAAAATTTACATAGTACAGTTCTTATAAAAAGTCAAATAATTACTAATAATCAAAATTTAGAAGACAAAAATTATATTCACAGACAACAGTTTTGCGGATTTGTCGCCTTCCGTACCGGCTGTCAGTAAATAATTATTCACTTAGTACTGATCTTGTTGGCGCCGATAAGTGCGAAATATGAGAGAAAGAACTTTAAACGCTATATGTATCTCTATCACAGTAAAGATATTCATCTAGTTGCAACATGTAGCTGAGCGGTCGCGTCGCCTAGCGTCCCTCCTTGCGCGATGTACGTCAAGATCAATCTTTGCGGAGGCGGATGCGGAAGCGGAGGTTCTATTTTTTGCGGAAGTTCCGCAGTAACGGAGGCGGGGGCGGAGTTCCGTAACAAGCCTAGTTGATACATACTGGTTATTTCACCTTTAAAACTGTTATGGTTGTTTTTACATAGTCGTAAAGAAAATTGACTTTGGGGAGCGGATGATAAAGAAATTTGTTATTTTTCAAAGAAATCAGCATGCCAACCCAAGGTCTCAATAGGCATACTTGAGTGCCTTATAACTTTATACTCGATTTAAGCAGTATGTTGCAGTAAGCATATGTTGAGCGTTAAAAACAAATTAATGTGTCCGATTTTATAAGGTCACGAAAATTCGCTCGATGTCGACGCATGTAGCGTCAAGCCAATATTTCGCGGCTTTCGGGTTAAATACTGGTAATTCAAGTCAGATAAGTTTATGATCTCATATTATATATGGGTGTACATAAAGTTAGCACTAAATATGAAGTTGATTGCATATTTTATTTTACTTGCCCCATACAAGAGTGTTTCTTTACCAAACTTTAAACAGGAATAGCAGCAGTTCAATGCTGCCGTGTTCTAGGACACCGTTCCGATTTCCGGTTACCGGCTCCGGTCCGGCTACATAGACGTGGCGCTCGTACAAAGCCGAACGTACTTGACGCTCGTTTCCCACAACGTAACACAAGTTTGTAACCTGACGGCGTCCAGATATCCCGCCGGCTCGGAGGCTCCCGAGTGCTGCGAGCCCACGGAGATGACGGAGGGGTCCCGCGCGCGCAGGTCCAGCACGCCCTCCTCTTCGCCGGCAGCGTTGCCGCCCGCATTGCCGCCCGCGTTGCCGCCCGCCGGCACGCTCGCGTTGCCGCCCGCGCCGCCGTTGCCGCTCGTGTAACGCTGTGGAGTTATGAATAACCGAGTATAAGTGTATGTAATAATACTGTGATAAATTATACTTAATACGTCAAATTAACAAGTAACAAGCTAGGTAAATAACTTTAGCAAAAGAATATCGATTGTTTTATTTCACAAAAACCCGTATTGTTTACTTGCAATAAAAAACACGTAACAAGTAGTAAGTAGCGATTTTACCAATGGAATGATGATAGATTTATTATAAAAAATTTAAATTTTATTTAATAAAAACACTGCATCTAAATATTATACGACAATTGCAATGCATAACTGACCCTACGTTTAACGAAATAAAGTAATATAATTTAAAAAAGTATCCAACTTAACAACTACAACTATTTCCACAAGACGACATATCAGTACAACGACCAGTATAACACGCGACAAGCTAAACACAAACAACCAGATCTCAAAAGAAAATTATTCATAATTTACACTTCTACTTCACCGAGAATTTAAATTAGTGGAGGATGATCCTCCATTTAAGGACCCGACAAAATAACCATTGCACTAAAATCGTGTCAATACGCAGAAACTGTCCTCTACTATCCCTTCTGAGTCTAAATCCAACAGTCACTCCCCCAGGACCCACAACTCACCGCATTAAACTTGCCCGTGTGGTTCTCCTTCCTGGCGGGTGAGGCTGGGCGGGCGGGCGGCTCGCTGGCGCGGGGCGGCTCCTCCCGCCCGCCGCCCGCCTCCGCGCCCAGCCCCAGCACCTGCGCCGCGTACTCGCCCTGGAACGACATGTCCGCACCTGGAAACATACACGTCACATGTTAGGAAAATATTGTATTGATTAAAGTTAATACCATACATTTTAGTCTAAAATTAATCGTGGAAAGAAAAAAAATAAGTAAGGAAAAGAGGCAAAATAAGGCGTTAAAACAAAAATATGTAAAAGGTAATTTGGACAGAAGGAAATAGATAATGATAGAGAGGAGAGAAAGATGGGAGAGAGGGAAGAGGAGAGAGGGACGTTGGAATGAAAATTGAAATATATACAGAAAAATAAGAGATAGAAATAGTAATAGAGAGGGAGGTACAGAGATCTAAGGAACAAAGAAACAATTGAACTTCTAACTTCAACATAATATCAATACTGAATCTGCGACACGTATGACGATGTGTAATGCATAAAACATAGATGTAGTATAGAATGCTTTAAAATCGACCACATTCGGCATTATGAATAAATATACATTGCTTTAAATACAAGAAAAGTAATATATTCAGTATATAATTAATACTAATGTATCGTAGTGACATGGGTGATTGTTAACGCAAATAATTACTTAAATCAAAACAACGTGAGGTCGTGACCGTTGTTAATAACACTTTAATATAAAATTATATAACAAAACTAAATTTACTTAATTGGTATATAAAGTTAATGTTGTAAGTCTATTCGGTTGTCTTGTGTTTAGTAAATAAGCATGGCGATAACAATCATATTTACTTAATTATATAAAGCTGGTGTGTATGTTCTTCGTCGCATGTTGTGCTGTAAACTTCTTGACATGCGAAAGTTAGTAAGGCTTTTGACCTGCGACACTGTGCCATATCGCTTGAATATACTGCAGTATCACCTCTACAAACGCTTTCTATACGGTCATCCACCCAAGCAAAACGAATAAAGGTCGCTTACGGAGCAGATAGATCAATAACTTGAAGACAGCAGGAAGCGGTTTGATTTAGAGAGAAAAGGAGTGGCGTTAATTGCAATGTGATAAAAGGATAACAGTTCCACTGGAGAAGTACCATCGCCACTTTTATTTCTAGCGTGAAGCCAGTAGTTTTATTTTACATGCCGGCTGAGTTTCTATATGAGACGACTATGATGATCCTTAGGAGTAGCAACGTACCAGAGATTAACTTCAGATGGAACCCCTATTCTATATGAAGTTGCATACATATGCCCATGGACGGTAGTGACTGCTTACGATCCGGTGCATGCTCAAGTGCTGCTTCAATGTTATAAAAAGATTAGAAAAATAGCTGGAACCGCTAGGTGTGAACCTTATATGGTGGAATCTACCCACAATCTTTTCCTATTAAAGCCGCTTATCGTAAGTATACGTTACATTTTAAAATTGGCAACAATATATGACCTTTTAATAGCTTATTTACATTATATTTATATTTTATCTAGTACCCACATTCTTCCATAGTGCAAGTACTCCGAAACCACGTAAATCTGAGTATTTTTGACAGGCGCGTCGCCTAGAAAGCAACTCAGTGGCTTAATAAACGTTCGATCAATAATGATTAACGACCATTACCTTAACAAATAAATTCATTTCATTTGTAGCTTATACCTTCACAACACATCTATTATAAGTTATCCGCAAGCCGGTAACAGCGACCGGTCGGAGTGTTCATTCACACCCGCGACTGCGGGGCGCGACCTCGACACGCCAGCGAAAGCCACCGACAACCGACACCTATGACCTACACGCAACACGTCGCACGCAACATTGTTGTAAGCTACACTACGTTAATGTCGTCATCGGTACTCTGACGACCTACAGCTGGACTGGTCTTCGCTTAGAACAAGCTGGATAAGATAAAATTTCTTTAAAAAATAAAATTCTACCAATTTGCATTTGGCCAACGCAGTGGACTATGACCTAAAACTCTCTCATTCTGAGAGAAGACCCGTGCCCAAAAGATGGACAATAATGTATTGACGAGAGAGCCGAACAAGACCATAATTGAACATTGACCAGCGGTGCGTTGCTTCACGTTTCCATATAAGACCAAATACCGCCAAATCACAGCTTTTACGCCGGACGAACTGCAAGTAGATTTTCATATCTTGAAGAACATTAGTGCTGTGTAGTCTTAATCTTGAAGATCCATTCCCTATATTTCCGTGGATAAGGTATAAAATCCAAGAGACCTGTCTAGGTCACCAACACGCGGTGGCTTTTTGTACAAACCCCCC
The DNA here is from genome assembly GCA_002930495.1 of Cecropterus lyciades. Lineage (NCBI taxonomy): Eukaryota > Metazoa > Arthropoda > Insecta > Lepidoptera > Hesperiidae > Cecropterus > Cecropterus lyciades. The sequence goes on along the minus strand of MOOZ01000601.1, from coordinate 288,663 downwards.
ATCAGAGTAGGGCATGACCTTATAAATTTAAAGGATTGATAAGTGTATTCATTGTAAGAACTCTTATTTTAGTATAAGAGTTACTCGTTATCGGTATATGATAATATACCGATAATTTTTTTAATTGATAATTAATTTTTTTAATTTCTCGATGATGATGATACATCGAGAAATTAAAAAAAAATACAAAAGTATCGGGATCTCAATTCACATTGCGAAGGAGACGACACGACAATAAATGGCTACATATGACCTGAATCACGCTATCAAATTTTTCTTAACTTATTACATATATACAGACAACCCATTGAAATCAGCTGTACGGAATTTTATGTTATGCATATTGTTATGAAGTTCAAGCGCTCAGCTATCGCTTTGGCATATCTAACGATATATGATCTGTGCTGTCTTACACAACCTTGAATATCTATTATGTGATAACCATACAAATTCCTCTGACTATATTGACGACCCGCTTGGCGGAGCGGTCACCATACTGATCTGATAGGCAGTGAGTTCCGGATACGATCCCCGGCCAGATAGGCCATCGGAACTATAATTTCAAATTTCAGTTCTGGGTCTGGGTGTTTGTGCATTAATGGCACCTGCTACGCAGAAAAAAGTCGATTTGAGTGTCGAAAGTATATCCGCTTTCCGAAAACAACGTTGAAATGTCGGACAAGCCCAATATACAACCTTTGGTTTGAAGCCACGTGATTTTTTTTACTTTTCTACATTAGTAGGACTCAGCGTAAACTACTAGCCGACGCAGCCTTGGCAAATTCCATTAGAAACCTACAAATTGGTTTTAACCCTTCCATCGCATAATCCAGACAGCCAAACTAAATGTCCTCATTTGAGAAAACGTTTTAAAAAAAACGCGAATTCATGAGGCTATAAATTTGTGGAAACTTTTAAATGATAGACAAACACCGAAGCTTTCTTTCATTTAAAACATTTATTGTACATACAATAAAACGCACACACGTAACCACTTAGCATGTATCTCTGTTCGAGTGTTCAGCGTGCCGGCGATCAGCTGACTCAGTAGCGGCCGTGACCCGTTGGCCTCGTTATCGCAACTATGAATGGACCGCCGGCCCAGTTATAATAAACTCTAAACTTGTTTAATACTAATCGCTTCTAACTAAAGTGCGTCTGTGTTATGCTAATGCTGAGAACCAAGTGGTGCCGTATGTTTCTACGTATGTATTAGTATGAATATAACTATTTCGCTAAGTTAATGACACAAAGTTTGATTCTTGTTGTAAAAACACGAAATATAAACATAAACATAAACGCTTTCTACACTCATAGCCCCACAGTAGGATTTTCTCCTGTGTCGTGGGTGCCATGGACACACAAAGACGAATACACAAACATCTAAACTCATCATTCAGATGTCTGTCTGGCCGGGGATCGAACCCGGGACCCACTGCGTGTCAGACCGGTATGGTGACCGCTCAGCCACGCGGGTCGTCGTATAAAAATATAAAAATCTTTCTAATATAATAAATAATAAATTAATTAATATTCGTTTTCGTAATATTTTTTAACAAACAGTTGTATATAAAAATTTCTATATTAATACAAAGTGTTCATATACCGGTGTATATACATTGAATTATATATTTGGTTTGAGACTGTTTGCTTTTCTGTTCATATCTATATTATTGGAAACAGTTATAGCGATCTTGATAAGACTTCTGAGGGGAAGTTTTTGTGTAGTAGGTATTGGAGGCGATAATTTTAATTAAAAAATGTTTTAAAAAAGAAACATAAATTTCATGAGCGCTTTCTACACTCATAGCGCCCCACTACGATTTTTTTCAGTGGTGGATGCCGTGGACACACACAAATACGAATACACAAACAATCAGATACGGAACAGAAATCAAAATTCATTATTTAGACATCTGTTTGGCCGCGAACCGAACCTGGAACCCACTGCGTGTCAGGCCGGTATGGCGACCGCTCCGGCTCAGCCAATTTTATTTCATTCCCTAATGTTTTTGATATACAAATCCCCTTATTGTCAACAGAATATTTAGCAAATTAATTAAAAATGTAATAAAAGCCTAATAAAAATTTATTACATGTTAATCTTATAACAAAATTAATTAAGTAATATTAGTTTTCGTAGAACGTTCGCGTACTAAATTCAATATCCTGGAACTTTACGAAATTCCACTTATGTTAGCTTTATTAAATTATCAAAACCGGTCAAGTACGAGTTGGATTCGCGAAATGAGGTTTCCGTACTTTTGAAGTATAAAATTTAAGATAACATATGTGTCATTCCCAGTTAGAGCTATAACACCGATAAGTTGTGAGTGTAATGAGAGAGGAGTTAATTAGTAGTTTGTTCGCACGTCCGTTTAGAACGGGATTAGTTCAGACAGTGTTCTATAAACGTTATTAATGTCTGTAACCGTACAGTATTCAAATATTTAGCAAAAATGTGATTTAACATTCTTGTTTAATCGGTCCGGAATCCTCGGTGCAAGTTCGACTACTCATCGACTTGTACTATGTGTTATGTGTGTTTCACTTAAGATATTCGCACATACATTAAGGTTAGTTTGAAAAACCAGATTTACTTTAACATATTTGACTAATATTTTGAACATACAATACAAGGAATTACAAATGATGTTGATGGTGTTGATGATTTTTTTATCAGATTGAAGTAGCAAACGAGCACCACGTAATGGTAAGTAACCACTGGCGCCCATGCACATCTCCATACAGAGAACAGTTATTAAAGGTAAAGGTTGCTACAACCGAGGACTAAGATGGTCACCTCGTATAAAAGTGAGCCGGCAAACTCACCCTTCCACCGAAACGCACGCTTGAAATGGGTGTGGCGGTGGTACCTCCCCGGTCGTACTACACTGCTTATACCACCTATTAAACGATGATAATGATGATGAATGAAGACAATGAAAACGACTTATTCGCCGAACGTTCTATTATTCGAAAACTATTTTTGGCGAGTGGAAATCGGCTCAAAGCGTTCATCGGTAAACAGCGGAGACGTGAATTTCGGAACGAGCCGTCTCCTGAACGCAGCAGCGCGGCGGAAACACTTTGATCTCGTATTTACAGTCGCCGGGACGCCGAGCGCCGGCGGATAGACCCGCTCGAGAATTAACGAACGGACATTCCGACTTTTCGGTCAAAAGACTTGCCTCTTCTATCCCCTGTGTTTACGTTAAAATTTCGTGTGAACGTTCCATCAGCTTTGGTTCTATGGGTTAGCTTTTGGTTCCATGTTTTTGAGTTTGGTTTTTACAGCTAGAGGTTCAGGGTGGAAAGCTTACAGAGCGCAATCCAGTGGGTCGGTTTTGTATGCAGTTCACATGGTGTAAAAATGGTCAAAGCCACATATGGACACTGGTAACTTTAAATCAATTAAGATGGACCTCTAATAAGACATCTGCTTGACTAAACTCACCAAAAAAAAATCCAAAACCACTTAATTTATAAAAAAAAAATGAAAACATAATAACATTTCAAAGTTAGCTAACGTTGGTGTAACCGCGAGGCACAGTTATCCAACTATAAGACTGCTTCTTTATTAGGGCTACGCTATCGAAAACACGACAAAAAACGGTATTTATGATTGACGCGTAAACAATCAGATGACGGGATCTGTACGTCAAACGTAGGTAGTTTGATAATATACACGGTCGTTATTTGATAACGGTTACGTAGCTGATATTTGGTTTTCATATCGATATGGAAAATGTCTTAAAGCGATAGCTCAAGCAAAGCTTGTTACCGATATTGAGTTTCATTTAAAAAGAACTTCGGCTGA
>MOOZ01000601.1:264992-279318 GCA_002930495.1 Cecropterus lyciades | reverse complement strand
GCGCGCGCGCGCACACACGCTCAAGTAGACACGCACGTACACATACATAGTTAAATCAGTTAAGTTTTACACGAGTTTGCAACGTAACAACAAAATAAAACTTTTAAATTCTTGATATACCGCCCGCATCAAACTCCCACGAGTTGCACCATATACCAAAAGTTTGCAAACTTCTGACATTCGATGTCTTGTATAGTTTGAAAAAGTTTTTACCGAAACGAAAATCGCATTCATTTTTGGGTTGTAATACACATCTGACTGACTACACAACCAATATAGAGCATCAAACCTACCCAGCCCAAAGAATTTGACGAAATATACCGATATTTTGTTCCAAATTTTTAGGGCTTACACATCCAAAAATAAGATCTTTGTAACCGAAAACACGATGGATGGATGAGACCGTTACAATAATATAATAGATGAATGAAGACTTCTATTCTGGTTCTGGGTGTTTGTGCATTTGTCATTGTGTGTGCATGGTACACACGATACAGGACCAATCATAGTATGATGCTAGGATTTTAGCAAGCGTTATTATTACTATATTTACTCAGCCACGACACCAACAAATTAAAAACAGTTCCAAAAAATAATGGATCAGACTATTTCCTTTCCTACATACAATAAATGGTCGTTAGATAACATATCCACATCCTCTAAGGAGTTCCATACAATCGCAGGAAGGCATAAGTCAAACATGAAATCAATGGCAGTACCGTGGAATGGTTATATTTTGCAAAGATGACAGTAACAGGATGCAGTTTGCCTATTCAATACAAGCTCGACTATACTGAAACTGAGGCAATATATGTAAATATTGTAATATTCGAAATATGTTTGTGTTGCATAGACAGACATACCCAGAGACATCTTTATCCGAGGTGGTCCTTAGGTTATTAGACTATAAGCATCTGTAGCCAAACTCAGATATGAATCGAATCTTATTTGGAGTTAATAAATTTGATAAACGTTGTCTATAGACGGCAAAGCCAATTTTTCATAAAAGTAGCAAACGAGCTTTCCGTCCAACTGATGGTAAACGGCCACTGCCGAACATGGACATCCGTAATCAACCCCCGGTAAAATTGGCCTTACCTGATGTTGGCCACAGATGCATTGTTACCCCTGACTAAGTAGAAACGCGTCAGATAACTGCACCCTTACCCTTATAACCATAACAACACTTAACATTGCTCTAATTAGGCAAAAATCTATTTAACATTGATGCCTCCAGAGTCAAACTTCAAACAGTTCTACCACCTTCAAACTAAAGGCGAGTCGACGCGATGTTTATTATTGTTCCCTTAAATAACCCACCTATTCACGTAGGTGTTGATGTGAATGACCAGTGTAATGCAATAGGGTGACCGCTTCTAGGATAACCGCAACATAATTACCGCTCCACCGCAAACTAACACTACGGGCATGCGACCGTTTGCTACTTCCACACTGACGATTGGTATTTACCACTAAAACTTGAATTATATACGAGACAATTTAGAAAGAGTATAGTTCGATTAGGAAGGTATCGACGCTATATATGTTTCGAGCATAAAGCTGTTCTTAAGATTCGGTAAAAGGGTGTGGCTGACGGCTCACTTTTATGTATATGTCATCTTAGTCCTCGGGAGTAGCAACGCATCTGCAACTGATTTCAGGATGAACCCGTTCTGTGTAGAGTAAAGATGTCTATGGGGTATTAACTTTACCATCAGTACTCGTTTTCTACTTCAATCTTTAAAAAAAAGTCAGTAGGATATGGTTAATTGGATGTTTTCTAATTTCCCATAAACATTCGGAAAACATTAACGACTGTTATAGCACTTAGCCACTTGCGGTCACCTACGTAAAATTTGTGTAGTCACACCACTACAGTCGACTTCCAGCTTACCAGGCCAATTTGAATAGCGCAAACCGTCCACTCACCAATAAAAGGCTTCCCGTCGAGCCGCTTCATCCAGTAGAACCGTTGGCTGTGCGGCTTGTTCTCGCGGTCGTACTGCGCCCACTGCTGCCGGAGGAACGTGTAGCAGACGCAGCAGCAGCGCACCACGCCCTCCTCGTCTCCGTCCGCGCAGTAGCCGGCCGGCGGCGGGTGCGCGCCCAGGAAAGGGAAGTACGGCTCCGAACTCTGGCGGCGAAATGAAACGAATTAAGCACTGCTCACATATTAATGTCATAATGTCCGATGTTAGTATTTTCAGAATAAGGAATAGAACAGTTAAAAAACATACAGTATATTTTGTGAACATTGTAAGACATAAATATTTTTAGCCGCTCTTCTGTTCCCAAAGTAAATTCTATTCGTAATGTTATGTATTATTTTATCTATTACATTATTATTTTTTATGGAACCTTTAGTATTAAGATTTTGCCTACGATAGAGTATTATATGGTTGGTTAAATACAAAATTGAAAGACAATGTCTGAGTTACTAAATAAATTGAACTAAATAAATAATATTTTTACGTACTTTATATTTGAAATTTAAAGCATACACCTAATACCTTAACACGTAACGTTAAACAAAATCGTATTATGACATGTACTTGCATTCACAGTAATAGTAATAAAATAAATAATTACATTTAGGTCACCAGCCGTGACCACAACTCAAGAAACTGCGTCGAAACGAAATCTGCTGCAAATTAACTTTCATATATATCATACATACTTAATCTTACCGGTGTTAGATTGGTCAGTAACAGCAAAGTGCATTATGACCCACGTTATTTTGTACACCAGGGTCGTTTTAACAACAAAAGGTCAACGGGACTCAGCGACGCCACGTGAATATACTCACGTACTAAGAGTCAATTTGGACACATGAAACGTGTATACAATGCAGTACATAGTTTTGGGTTGGATGCATTGGAACAACATCTGTTCATTTCATTATATAATTTAAACGTATACTTAATAATTACGTAAGCTACCATTAATTTGTATACTAGGTTTATAAATATACTATCTGAATACGCAAGTGAGGGGAATGAAAGGGGAACGAAACGAAAATTGAGGTAATGAATAATTAGTCATATGACCGAATGTTAGTCTGACGAAACGATTACAACGCCCTTTAAGTGATAAGAACGTGAAAAAGTTCCAAATTAACATATGGAAACAATAGAAAGCTAAAATAGTCTGCAAATGTTTGTCTGCATCGAGGTATCTGAAAATTGAAATATATAAATACTGAACCGATTTTTAACAAAATCACATTTTTTTTAAGAGATTTGGAGAGCATAATTGTTGATACTCGCCTTCTCAATCGAGGTTCCGAGCTTCGAACCATGCGAGCACCATCTATTTTTCTCAAATGATGTACATACGTATTAGAAATTATCACTGCTTTACGGTGAAGGAAAATTTTCCATTTATACATACATTTCATTCATACAAATGGCATTATATTATAACAACACGCCAATAGATGTCGCCAGTTGCAAGCCTTACGTCATCTTGCCAAGCCACTACGTCACTCCCTCCCACCGCCAATGACAGCCTGCCAAGCCTGGAGGGGGAAGCGTTGCCAGCCGATATAAGCCAAAGTGCAGTTGATTTGACGATTACTTTTTGTGATTAATTAAAAGCGAATTGCTGCTTACACTTATAAATTACTTGAGTATCTTATTTGCCACTTACCTGTTCTTTATAATATACATCGTGAGGAAGACTTCTCTAAAGAAAGTTCTCTGAGGTGTATGAAATCTACAAATTTGCACTTGGCCAGAGCTAAGGCCTCAAACGCTCTCATTATGACAAAAGGCCCGTACCTGGCAGTGAGACAATAATGGGTTGATGATAGATATTTCGACATACGTTTAAGTTTTTCCACCAGAACGGTGTGATGTACCCAAGCGGTGAACAAGACTTAATATTTGAATGTTGACACAAACACTAAACGAATAGGATGGGCTGTGAAAATTCTGTAGCCACTCCAGCCGCTATCCTTAACTAGCAACTCTCCATAAAAAAAGTAATTTAGCTAAGCTAAGCAATATCAAGCAATACCTACCATTGGCCGATTGGACACATACCACAGCTCACACATCTCTAGTGAAAAAGCTCTTTACACCGACTTTCTTTGCAAAGAAGATCACAATGCATAACTATTGTCGCAATCAATAAACGCTTATTTATTAAAGTACTTCAGATTTCAATTTTAATGAATGCCAATCGAGGCGAAAAACACGATGATTGCACGAAATTTTGGCAATTCAAACGAGGCTGATTAAACAATTAATTGGATCGCGAAAATTAAAAATTGAACTTCGTTCGTTATGATAAAAATCATTCGCGTTATTAATTAGGTCACTTGAATTTTTTGCACAAAAATTAATAATTTTTGATTTCGAAAAATTTTATCACTGTCTATTTTTACGCTTCCATTGAGGTTGCTTTTACTAATTTTAACCTGTCTCAACCTTTTTCTATTTTCAACTTTTCTCTATTAAAAACTCTCAGGCACATGAGTTTCCACGTAATGTTCTCTTTAACCCTTGAAACATTTGCAGCTTATTTTTTTATACGCACATAACTTCGGAACAAGTACTAGGGATTGGAGTCACGGACTCAAACAGGAAAGACCAAGTATCATACCACTAAGCTATCACTTCTTCTTCATTCGTTTCGTCACTCATCAACACAATAAATTGACTTTCGTAGTACATGGCAACTATACATTAACCACACCCAACGACCAAGATAAAGTGGCCAGTACACTGTGAAAATTATTTTCAAAAGAAAAACCATCTTCATAAAACGTCTTTATTCGGCTTCTAGGTGACCGTAAAGCAATAATAATGGTTATGATTATGAGTTTGTTTACGATCTTGAAACTAGGGTGCCGGTTTATTTTTTGGAAACACTAAAATAACAACGAATTAACCGGTATTTTTACGTAAACTCAGGGATAAAGTTTAAAGGCCCACTAAAATACGCGGAAATAATTAATAAAATATATTGCCTTAAAAATATTTCGCCCATAATACAGCTAATAATATAGGAGTAATAGTATTAGTAATTTTATATTAAAATAATTTAAAAGCTTAAAACTTGTTGGCAAACGCTATAAGCTATCGTAAGACCGAGTGCCTGCAAGGACTAAAGTTTATTTTGTTCAGAAAAAGCAAAAAAAAAAAAAAGAAACAAAGTAATACTTGTCAGTTGTGTCTAGTTCTTTTTATTGCAAGCAGCGTGTACACAGAACAATAAATTGCAAGGGAACAAACATGGCAAAAAACCACATACACACAACGGCTTCATTCTACCAGGCGATCATAAATTGTAACAACATTGTCGCGGTAACAGCCGAGCTGACTATGTGAAAATTTTTATGGGAACATTCTCCAAATACTTAGCGAGCTATTTGTAATGCTGAGCGCTGATTTGTGTCGGCGCGCGTAATGTTCGAAGCGTATGCTACTTTTCATATGTCGTTATTATTTTAACTTTTGTTTTATTTAAATAGCAGCGTCGTAATTACATTAAAAATCAATGTGGGTATATCGAGTCGTTCACATAAATAATAACATATTAAGTATAGATATAGGGTAGGAGGAAATTTACAGCAGTCTTGTAAGATTATGGTAAAAATATTAGTATAATAGTTGAAATAATGTAGCTGGCGACAACCTTTGCTGTCTACAACATCCTTACACTGAGAATATTGTCATCATTCACCAGTATCAATGAACTGCTGGACATAGGCGTCTCCCAAGGCGCGTCACTAAACCCGATCTTCGGCTCTCTTCGTCCAATTACTCCCGCAGCCCGGCTCAGATCGTCGCGCCACCTAGCATGAAGGCGTCCCACGATACGCTACGTTTACCTCAACGCGGTCTCCACTGTTATAACCGAAGGTATAGAAAACTTTTATATGAAACGACCGTAACGATGTTCAGTTACATGTCTAACTTTAAATATCATAGTACTGATGTGCCCATGACATCAACTAATACAAAAACAGAATGATTTCACGCAACTCAATACGCGACGTATCACCTTACTTCACAACGTTCAGATTGGGTTGCAGGATTTTTTACAATGCGTAATAAAATAACTAATAAACTTGAAGTGTACCCGACGTTGAATCAGTATGCAATAATTTATACAGACACAAAGATGTCTTCCGAAACATCGATATAATAATACTCTTATAACGCATATTCGAACCAAAGAGTTTAAACTCTTTAATGAATGAGACATTAAGAAACGTGTAAAGGATTTTCAATTGCTAATTTTCTAATCATCATCAGAAAGTACGATTCGATCAGGAATCCTGATCGAATCGTACTTTACGAAATACTGAATTAGTGTGATTTCTATGCCTTAACAATAAGGGAACTTTAATTAAATCAAACTTGTAAGTAATTCGAACTTCTTTAGCAACTCAATTCATTCAGCGTTTATGTAGAGCAATTTGTTCATCTCTTCTAAACCAATCATGTCACAAGTCAGCACCCAGCAGCTGCCGTGAGATGTTTCCGGCTCAGTTGTGGGAAAAACCCGAGACACACACAATAAAGTTGTGCTCCACCCGTCCCGTACGATATGCTAACAAACATCGTTAACGCCTCATTTGCCTTCATTATCCAATTACGTATCTCGTTGCGATGTAATACAATGATAGTACCTATAGAACGTGGATTGAACTGCATGAGATCTTTTCTTGTTTTTACTCATATGTTTTGTTTATAAGATTGAAGTCAGTGGCCGTTTTATGTTTGCCGCTCAATAAAAGTGGACGTCGAAATTGCAATAATCTTTAAAATTTGCTGTCAAAAGATATTAATATAATTGCCGTCCCTTAAACCTGCCACCTCAGGTCCAGCCTACTCAGCTGGCTGGTAAATCCGGCACTGGTTGAAGTAGCAAGCGATCAGTCATTAAGATGGTTCGTCGCCACTTCTATGGGCGATAGAAGTCTCTAAGGAATTTCATATAGAACAGGGATTCTACATAAAGTCAATCACAGATGTGTTGATACGCCTGATAAATAAGATGCTCGTCTCATATGAAATTTGAGTCGGTATTTATATACAAGTATGCCCTTGCCAAAACACCGCAGTGCTTAGCACTGCTGTTAATACCCAGAATTAGGTGTGACGGTGCTACCACCTCGATCTTCACGACAAACAACATTGCTTAACGGTATACTTCGGTCTAATTCAGTGGTTTTCAATCTGTCATAAAATAACCAAGGTTCCAAAATTAATCCTAAATCTCAGCGATTGTATTAATATTAAATTTACAGCAATGAGCTTTCAAGGAAGCTGAGTATTGGAATACCTGAAAGCATTTCCGATTATATTCCAGCTGCAAATTTAAGCTAATTTTATAGGCATAATGAAACAAGAATAATTATAGAAGATAATGGGATTTGTGTGTATCGCTATTCCCCAGTTGAGGTCGTGCTTTGATCCGGTGATAGTGTAAGAAACAAGAAATTATTATGAAATGAAAAAAAAAACGCCTGAAACTGTGATTCGGGTATTTTGTTTTTGATAATTATATTTTTTTACGCATTTTAGAAACTGGCAACATATTCATCAATTATGCACACACCTTTCATTTGATGCCCTTATTGTTTTGATAGCCCTTTTTTTCTGTTCAGAGATACCATATTTCAAAATTTGGGCCGTTTGGATTTAGAATGCCAAAGAAATTCACATATGAACATACAAACTAACATACATACATCAGCTCGAATGACAATTTATATTTGCGATGGTAAAGTTGCTTGAATCTAATAAACGAAGAATTTTCACACATATGTCAACGTCCCAAAAACCTTAGGAGTGCCATGAGTACGAGATTACGTTATGTTTGAACTATCACCGTATACACCGCACAGGCATTACAGTATGGGCGAAATCGTAAACAGTGATCGTTTGCAACTGGTACTAAGGTCACATACCGAGTCAAGTTATTCTTTCTTTTTTGCAGTTCACCTGAAGGTAAGTGGTTCCTACCGCCCCTGGATATATGTAAATAACTTCATACAGAATAGTGGTTTTATTTAAAGTCGATCACAGATGCGTTGCTACTCCCGAGGACTAGGATTGTCGCCTCATTTATAAGTGAGCCAGCAGCAACGCCCTTCTACCGAACCGCAAGAACTGCAAGTTGAGCAACGCCAACTACGATACCGATGGACACACAACACATCACTGTACAAGTGTCACACAAAGGATGCGTGCACAACGGAACGTGCACAACGGCGGAACGAGAGGAGCGTGGAAAACTCGCTGTCAATTTTATTTGTGTGATGTAAACGCGCTTTGTGTCTTCTCATAGTAGAAACACAATTGATTTACGTACGATACATACTTGTCATTATCTTTTTGTTTTTTATAAGTATTTTTAGGATCATGTAAAAAAATAATTTAAACAATAAGGCTAAGTTTAGTCGTTATTGTAATTCAATATTACAGTATTCGGTCTTACAATTTTTATATTACATGCTATTTGCTACTCTTATAAAATAAAAAAAAAAACAACCAAAAGCGGTTGTTTTTTTACTACGCTTACCACAGAAAATTTACAACAAGATTTAGTTTAGAATTAAAGCATATATTATTAACTAACATATACAGAGAGAAATTTAGAATTTTATTAACGGAATCCTGGACCGTACACACAACAAAAGCAGCATAAAGAAGATTCTGGTGTATATAAAAACACTGTAGAGGTCACGTAAACAAAGCTGATAAGTTTCGACAGGATGGTGCCTCGCATATAATCTAATCAAAATATTCGCTCTAAGTTTCCATTCATTCGTCGCATGACCTATTTATCGTTATCTAAATAATAAAAACTTACTCAAAATATTTTCACAAACTTATAACAATGAGTTGCGAATTATATTAAATAGCTAGTTTATTTAAATTAAATACCTGTACACACAGACCACCAGCAAAGGACACCTAATTATTAATTTGTTAATAGTGGTAGAACCCTTTGTAATTAGATTCCGGAAACACCACCGCCACGCTAATTTCTACCTAACAGCAGTGTTAAGCGCTAAGGTAAGAGTAAGTTCTGGTAAGAGAGACACACTTTTCTGAACCAGTCCAATTTTTACTCTTCAGGGACAACAACGCGTCGCCGACGACCTCAGGCATAATTTAATTTTATCTGAGGTTGATTACAAGTGCCCATGGGCGACAGTGGCCTCTTATTTTTTTGGACTGCCTTCTAGTCTGCTCCTTCAAAAAATATTGACGTATTAACCAGTTACGTGTAATGCCGTTTAGCCAACGTCATCTGCAACTTAGATAAGTCCTTAGATCCCATGCTAACACTGCATCCCAAACTACTACGATTTGGTGGTAGTAAGCGTCATTAACCAAGATGTCTACTTATCGTTCATAACACTTCTATCAACCGCCGTCAACCTGCTATTGTCTTACTACTTGACACGGGTATCCCCTGAAATGAGAATTTAAGACCATATAGGTACTACCGCGGTGGCCAAGTACGAATTAGACTTCACACACTTTGAGAAGGCCAAGTACGAATTCGAATTAGACTTCACACACTTTTGTTTCTTAGAGAACTCTTAGTAGGTTGAGGTGTAGGTTTCCTCACGAGGTTCGCCTTAACCATAAAGAAGTAATTAATTTCTAATATGATCTATAACAATAACAACCACCAAATAAAACAAAGAAGTAATTATCACAAAGAACAATCCCGAACCGTTTTAATCGAGATGGATCTTATAACGATACTAGCTGACCCGACAAACGGTGTTTTGTCATTTAAATGATTAAATTACTAAAATAGCTATTAAAAATAGGGGTTGGTGATAAAAGGGTAAAAAATTAGGGTTGTATGTATTTTTAATGCCACATTATAGAAAAATAAAGACAAAATTTTTTGTCCAAAAATTAAAAAAACATTTTAAGGGTGAACAACCTTTATAACTTAGGGGTATGAAAAATAGATAGTAGCCGATTCTCAGACCTACTGAACATGCATATACAATTTGGTAAAAATCGTTAAAGCCGTTTCGGAGGAGTAAGGTATATAACATTGTGACACGAGAATTTTATATATAAGATTTATGTCGGAATCGCATTGCGATATAGTTTCATAATCATTATAAGCTATAATTGACGCATTTGTACATCTGACATTCGCTCCGAAAGCGCTAAGTCGCGACCCCTGACTCATTGACATCGTGTTGTAAACATTAAATACGACTCAACATAATAATATTCCAATCAACTGCTAAGTATGTTATAAATTGTTATTTATAATGAGGTTCGGGGCATGACACTGTCCACGTGCACCTCGCAGCATGGTATTCTATTTGATTATGCAGAAACTAAATATTTTATTATAAAGATATAAGATTATAAGTATATAAGATATGTATATATATATATGTATATATCCTCTTACATCTTTATATATACATCCTTCTACGTCTAGAGAATTACCTCTGCTGGTATCCCATCCTACCGTCCGGTCATGTCATTGGAGACTTTTTGTCGTCTTCGGTCCGTCCACGTGATGATATTACCCGGACAATTTTTCTATTCGAGAGCAAACCCACCATTTGTCAGTCGTATGTACGATGTAACCAGCCCATAGCCACTTCAGCTCCTACAAATCTTCATGTAAATAGATTATCCGAGGCCACAAATTGGTCTCAGCATCGTTCGCTTGGCAATTGCAAGCGTGAGCGTTAAGCGTTAAATATGTACTTATGTATGTATTTTATATGGCGATAATTTGCCAGCGAAATTTGCCAAGACTGACGCTGCAGCGCCACGCGAATTTTTTATGGACCTCGAGATAATGTGTCCTTCGAACTTTAATTTAATTCACTAGCGGTCACCCATATTGTCACCCAACAGCTGACACCATCCAACGTTTCTTAACTTTCTAGATCAACCGATACAAGCCATGAGATGTAATTCATATAATCGTTCTATTATTTCGAAGCAGGCCCTAATTTTTCATATATTAAAAAAAAAACACTCTAGTAAAATCTGAATAGACTTACGTCCATAGCTAATTCAGAAGCAAGCAGAATTCAGACTAAAGCTTAAGTCATTATGACTAACTTGTAACGTCCCGAACGCGTCACTGCATTCTACTAAACACATTCTTCACCAAGGCAAAACTATAAAAAATAATATTCATTCATAGCTGAATATATATTTTTCTGTCTTCAAGAAGAAAGACTAAAAAATACCGCTTTGAAAATGCAACAAAAAGTCTCATCATTCACCATATACCAAAAGTCACACTATGACTCGTTCGACGAGATATGTCAGCAGTCAGTGTCATTTCTCCATAACATCGCGGCAATTAGTGTGGTTATCGGCTCACTTTCATATGAAGCGAATATCTCAGTCCTCGGGAGAAGCAACGCACGTGTGGTTGAGTTCAGAAGGAACCCCTATTCTATGTTACTTACGTAGTGTTCATGCTGCAGTTACCACTTACCATCAGGTGGCTCACATGCTCATTTGCTACTTCAATCTTACTAATGCGAATAATTTCGTGCGAAAACTACGCGAATTTCGCTGAAATTTGGCACACAGTTAGTTATGACCTGGATTGGATTTGAACATATAGGTACTCTCTACCGTGGCAAACGTGACCGAAGCGGGTGGAAACACGGGAATTGGCTAGTGTCATATAAAAAACAAACTTTGTATCTGGTCACGCAGACGAGAGCAATTTGCCTCGGGTCGAAAGTCAATCAATTTACGCATTCGCCAATTGCGATCCGGTTGGAGCCGGTTGCCGTATTTGTTTATCGAACGATTCAATGGCGACTGCCACGTTGTTTTTAATGTTTATTCTCTCGAAACGTTAATACTACTAGTCATATATATTAGTATACGCTATACTAATATATATGACAAGCTGTGCCCCACGGTTTCACTCGCTACTACATAAGAAAAAAATACAAAGCGTGACTTTATATAGCCTGTAGCCTTCTTCAATAGATGGACTATTCAACACAAAAATATTTTTTCAATTTGAACCAGTGGTTCCTGAGATTAGCGCGTTCAACTAAACAAACTCTTCAGCTTTATTATATTACTATAGATTAGTATATATAGTAACAAATATTCATGTTTTCGTGCTTTGCAGGGATGTTTAGTGTGAATGGTCCTAAAACAAAGGGGTCGTTTAGGGTTAAACATAAGAGTATAAAAATACTAGCGTATTTCCGCGGCTGCGCCCGCTACGGTCACGTTTATCGGAAATGAGTACCCCTGTGTTAATCCAAGACATAACCTATCTGGGTCCCAAATGTTAGCGAAATCCGACCAGTATTTGTTGCGTGTAAAAGTAACAAACACAAACAAATTTATAAAGCACAATCAAATGGACAAGGATTGGGGCTCCCGTATCTACTAATTAAGTAGACCGTTTTGCTAGGAGACCTGCTCATCACAAGGTCGAAGTCATTATTGTACAAGGATCAGAAGAAATAATTTTAATCAACAATGCTGTACTGAAAGGATGAAGCGTTCATAACATTATCATCGACAATGTTTAAAGTAAGTCTGATTCTTTAAATATACCCAGAACCTTATTATACCTACAATCTCGCTATTTAATTCTCTTCAGCAATCCTATTAAATAAAATTGATTTACGACTGACGCTGGAAACATATTTTATATGATTCTCAAAACATTACGACTTCCGGTTCATCCAGATCTTGTTATTGGATTTTTACACTCCGTTCCTAAAGCCCTTACATCACCGGACGGCGCTCTGAGCGTAAGGGTTTCCTGTGATCTAAAAATAAACTAACATCTGCGCTATATTTGCAATGAAATCGTTTCAATCATGCATCCATCGTAACTGGTTTGAACTCGCGTATCTATTGGAGCAGTGAACGATTTAGCTTCTGTTATAGACAAATTGCCTGCACATTCCAGTAATATTTCCGTTTTGGATTCCTATGTCATACATATATAAATGGTATTATGACTTCGTAATATTGTTGCTCCAAAATCTATGGTCCTCCGCGCCGTATATGTTCAATATTTTGAAGAAATGCACAGTAAGTGAGTCACACTTAATCACAAACTACGTATCTTTTACAGATTGCAGAAATACTAGAACATCCCTTTAACGAGAGACTACGTTACTGTTTGCACTACATGACGTTAAACTTTAAAAATATAAATGCTTCTATGCACTACCAATCGTACGTACTTCTATGTTAAATACTCAAGAAGTTATGAATTTAGATACATGCAAATCTCGTAGCCATTTACTTCTATATATTCTTTGAAATCCATTAGATAAGCGGACGGTAACCTGCTCCTCGCGACCCCTTCCTTACGACCGGCGGGATTGTCCTACAACGTCTTGAAGCCCGCGAGCCTTCCTATCGTATATTCTTGATGAGCATCTTTCCTTTCGTTGCCATTTATTTCTTGTCGACCTTTTTTTCGATGTCAGAGACTACTTCAGAAACAATTGCCGACGGCTGCCTTAAACCATTAATTCTATCCTTTTTCAGTACCAATCCTCTATAATAGCCCAACATGTGCACTATCGCTCTGGTCGCCGTAACCGGTTTGCTCCAGTCGGCAATTGACGAAACGCGTAAAACGATTGACATATGACTCGAGGCAATTACGTCTCGTTGCGTTACGTGACGCTTTGTCAAGTGACGCACCGTTCGCGGGCGCGCGAACCGTTTGGTTGCTGCCGTGTGGGCGCGCCGGCGACACGCTTCAAACACTGACACGAATTGAATGATTGCAATGGTATGAATGACGATACTCGGTATAATGCAGAGGTAGAAATGCGTGTGCAGACCACTGTCATCAACCTGAACTGGTTGGACACAGATGCATTGCTACTCCTGAGGTGTTCTCCTTACCACATCCTTAACAGAAGAACACAGCAGCGCTAAACACATAAGCCCACTTAGGATAAGGATGTTCTCCTACCTTACCTACTTACTCTTAAAACAAGAACAGCAGTGCACAATAAGCGCTGTTATTGGGCAAAAATATGTGTGACGGCGGAGCCACCAGGAATGGATTCTGTGACCTTTAGTAAGTTACAATTTGGTTACCGGCCTTAGGTTTGAGGTTACGTATGAAATGTATGAAACAAACGAATAAAGAAGTGAGGATGATGAATAACGTCCTTATATAGATCTAACTGATTAGTGTTAGAAAATAATTCTGTAAAGAAACAAATCGACCAAAAGTATCTTAATTTCATAACGTGTAAGTTTAACTATCGGTGAACAGACCTGGGGATCGGGCTTAACGCGCACAGTGCTCTGGTCGCCGAAGCTCGCGCTGCCGCACACGAAGCAAA
>MOOZ01000601.1:222079-251064 GCA_002930495.1 Cecropterus lyciades | reverse complement strand
TTGCAAATATGTGTATACAATTCACACACGGCAGAAGTAAAACTTTTGAAACTTCAGAAGTGAAGTTTCCGAATTTCGAAATGGTTAAATAGATTGAGATAGATATAAGACTTCAAAAGTCAAATAATCGATTAAGTGAGCAGTGATTCTGCGGCCCACATTCGGACATCTTATTTCGCATATATCAAACTTGAGCTCTTATTTATAAGAGCTCTTATATATATCTTATTTACATCGTAGCTTTTAAGCTACGATGTAAAATCGTTAGCGTGATTCAGAAAAGATAAGGTCTAATTGTAGCGCCTAAAACTGCTTCCGTAACGCATTTTCGTTTTATCGAGTTCAAATCACAACGATTCTAAAGAATTTTCATTTAATTAGCAGATCATGAAATAAATGTTCTAAAATATTAATTATCACTTAATATTGATATCACCTTATGGGCAAATGATCTGCGTCAAATATGTCCAAAATGAAAGTAAAACGAAATGAAAATAGTACTAAAATGGACCGCCAGTTGTCGTAAGGAACATACCACACGTCACCTAATACAAAAAATACCCTCTAATCTTAAAAACGGTTTTTACACCAATTGTTACTTATCTAAAACTTGTGATGCAATTATCTTAATGGTTTACATTTCTCCGTACATCCATATGTTATTAGGTCAATGTTTAATTAAATGATAACAAATGTCTGGTCTGATATAGCTCAAACTTAACTTTATGCACTTACGATTATTGATTAAACTGTGAACAATATCTTTATAAAAAAACTGAGTAATTTCTTTCAAAACGAAGCAGACGAATTGGTGGTGCTGTATTGGCATACAAAGAGAACTGTACAGGAACCCCACTAGTTTGATTCCCGTCCCGAATTAAGAATATTTCTGTTCTGTGAGCGATTGTGCGCGTGTTATTGTAGGTGTGTATGATATAGCTGCTAACCCCACACTACAATTAATTGTTTATAAATGACGCAATCGAGGAGTTTATACTCCTGCACTATAATAACTAATTGATTTAAGTGCTAATAAATTTCATGGCATCAATAATTAAACAGCGAAACATTGCCGCATGATGCAGCATTCTTGAATTATTACCAAATATTAACTCAACACCGAAATAACCATGAAATAACCAGCCAAACAGAAGAGGAGAAATATTCTCGTCGTTTATGCTGTACAAACGAAAAATGAAAACGTGGAAAAAACAATTCACGACTATAAAACGTTATTCATTCAATAACATGAAGCGAATCGGACGGGAGGAGGCGAAAAATGCAATTGGAAAAACCGATGCAGCACGGCACAGTTTGTTTTGTTCAGAGTTAAAATTGAATATATTCCGAGCTGAAATTTAATATCCATCAATGTTCGGATGTCGCGGAAACATAAATATGGCGAATGAATAAATAAACATCGAGCGACATTAACGATTCGGCTCGGGGCAACCACCCCGCCCCCGCGCCCAACCCCTTGCCCACTCGAATAATGCACAAGTGGTTATGTATAACTGATCGACATAGATCAGATACGTTCAGACCGTTTAACGATCCTAGTGGTACAGTCGCGGAATCCAGAGTTTCATTCACGATCAATAAAACCTATCCCAACTCCTCCAACGATCCAACACTATTGGCGATACATCAGATGTTATAGATGCCTAAACTGAATTTCAGTTATAGATGACTAAATCTTAACGCAGCAACGTAAATTCCATTCCACTCTATACAATACTCGTAAAGTTTTAATTTTGAATACTCTTGACCGTTTTTTTCGGTGATAATAAATTAGAACTGGGCCAACAAGCTGCTATATCAGGAGTCGGGTCAATTGCTACAAATGACATAAGTTTAACGCTATAAATAACGTCGGTAAATATAGTATAGCACTTTTAAATTTGCTTTGCACTCATTTAAATTAGTTATAAAAAAAAAACATATCCCACTTTAGATTTTAAAGCATTACATTGATATGAATAGTCGTTAATTATGTTAATAAAGTCGTTCTACTACCACTATGCCCTTCAATTTAAATACCATAACACCGTATACAATTAATTATTTCCCTAGCTACCTCTGAGCGCTGTCTAGTCTGTAGCGGCAAACCCTCTCGCTCCTGAAACGTGTAAAACCTCCGTGGAATATTATTTCAGTCAATGCGCGTTTAACGCTGAGGGTCGGTCGAGGACCGCCGATTGCGACAACGGCTATCGATAAATATATTCAGGGTACGAGTAGATAGATATGTATATGAGAAGGGCTTAGGTTAGACTTGTTTCTCCCAAACAAAAAAATAGTAATGGTGGAGTAATTCAAATTCTTGCAAGTGGATGAAGTCTAACCAGATGCGAGAAAAGAATCGTGAATAGTAAAATGTTAAAAGGTTTGCAGCCTAAAACGAGACTAAGTATCATTATGTAAACAAGTCAAACGAAGTTAAATGGACGACAACTGTTGGTATTCATCTATTTTTTTTATGGCAAAGACGACGTTAAGAAGTTAGAATCCAAAATATAAACCACGATACTTGTCATTGGCAAAATGACCATAAGACCGAGAAGCCATCACGCAAAACAATAAAAAAATATATAAACCACGATATCACAATTTAATTTTAAAGTTCACCGTCATCAATGTTTGCACATTTTCAACGATACCGCTTCACAACCTCTACGTTTCCACGCAAAGGGACAAACAAAAGATGTACCCACTACAGCCATCAGTCCCGAAAGCGAAGTAAAACGAATCAGTGTCCCAAAAAACGACACTGACAGCATCAAAGGCATGTGCAGCCATTTGCGAGACGCGGCCGCCGGCATTGTCGGTCGGAATCGATTCCGGCGTGACGGACTGGTGTAAACTGCTGAGCGATGCGACATGCCACTAAAAGACATTCGAGTAGATACTATCTATCAATGTACAAACAGCGAAATGGGTATCTTACTGAATTTCGATTAACCATCGCAGTGCCTATACAAATGAACCTACAAATATGAACCAAACCTATGTTTACAACATGTAGTAGGCACCAAAAAGAATTGTGTGTTTGATATTCCAGTATTTGTGTCCACGCATTTGTTTGGATTTTTTTACGACTTTTACTTCATCTTATGGAACTATTCAGGTTACATGAAAAATTGTAGTTTCACTTAGTCTAAGTGTCTCTAAAAACGTACATAAAATTTAAGTCGGCGCTTTATACACTTTATCAATCTTTTTCTGTCTAATAGTTTTTTTCCTCTCCATTTTTTTTTCGTTAAAACTATTTTGTCTCTCATTTCTTTATGTATACCCAGTATAACCGAAAATACCTGCTAACCCTTCCTACCTCCAAATGTGTCTATTGAGTGGGATTCGGCACGCCTCCCTTCCTCCCCTCGGCCACGGCGATTCGATATGAAATTATCGGGGTTTTTTTTCGCTACACCCACGGACCTTCTGTGTGAACACGAGGCATGGGGGGACGAGATAATAACAGACCCTCGGTATGCCCAGAGGCAAAGCCAGTCGACAGAATTTGGATTTTGTTTTCAATATGCCATCGTTTTTTATCAATTTTCAGCATGGCTCGCCGTTATACATTTTATAGGGTTTATTTTTAGAAAGTATTACGAGCGTTGATTCAACATTTTAACATCCCTCCTAGCCTTTATGAAAATATGTCATGTATTATTTGGAATTTCATTTCATCGTCCAATCAAATCGAAAATAATTAGAAATAAAAAAATAACAAAACATTGCCAGTTTCATACTTTCCAATAGTTTACATTTACAATGGCTTCGACTAAGTCTAAAAATGTATATAAAAATATGTAATCGACATATTCTAAATTAATATTTGCCTGAATTTTACCTGAACATATTATTACAGAGTAGTCACCATCGTGTTATCCAAACCGAAAAGGTAATTCCTACGAAGATATCTAAAATATTCAGAGACAAAAATATTATAAACGTAGATAACGTAACACCGAGACATCTTATCGTTGCTTTAATCCTTGATAAACAGAACTGATTTTTTAATAGTGAGATAACCAAATTGGCGTTCAGCCTACTCGACGTAAAGTATCGTCATAAAAAATAATATCATTCTAAGCATTATACTTTATAATACATTTATGAATACGGATCGGATCGGATAACTATCCCTTTTGGATAAATATGTTTTTGGATATCATAAGGACATCGCAAAATCCGTTTCCGGTAGGCGACAAACAGCGTACAGCTAACAACTCTATTTAAATATATTAAAGTTATTACAGCTAATTTTGCTCTATATAGGGCACAAATAGACGTAGTTTTAAGATGTCCTATTTATTTTGCCTATGGCTACAAACGATCGTCAAACTATCGAACGTAATGTCAAATGTTATGGTTAGAAGGAAATTCTTTTTGGTTCTTCTTGGTTTCTTCTGATTTTAAACAATCTCACGTGCGATTAGTCGGTGGAGGGGAAGAATCAAATCTTAGTACATATCATTTAAAAAGGGTGGAGTAGAGGACGGATGGAAGAAGTCGAAAAATTGCCAAAATCACTTCATGTTATATTAACAGACGTATTAATAGACGCCCCTTAACTTTATTCTGAATACAGATACAGCTATCATAACAATAATTGTTCTTTATGTTCTAGCTCAAGAGGCATGTAGATGTGGAACGGTGCGCTAAAGCTTATGTTCCATCTGATCTTGTCTACGTTGCATGTTGTACGAATATCAGATATACGATATCTTATCTGTATCTATATCTAATCAAAAATAGATAAAGTAATAAGTAATAAAAGGTTAAAGAACTAAGTTTTAAGTAAAAAAAATGATAGTGGACTTATACAGGTACATTAATTATTTGTACGGGTACATTAATTATTGATTAATTTTAATTATTGTAAAGCAAGCTATTTTTAAAAGATTGGAAATAATTGGAATTGAACATACAAAATGTACACAAAATTAACTGAAAGACCTGAACTAATACTAGACTATTCAAGTTTTATCAGTTTGTTTGGCCCAAATTTTCGGAACAACTAGATTCCACTCTTACGATTTTTTTACTCTTTATCAACTACTTAATTCCTCTCAAAACGTACGTAAAACCGCCGGCATGCGTTAGTACAGAAAAAGACGCGAAGTGTCCTCGATGTGCTGATCACACTCGCGAGATTGAGTGCGCTACACTCTGACATCTGTACCCGGTGTCTTAGGTCATAGGAGCTATCGCGCCACGATAACTGGCCGAGCGTCTAGACCAGTTAAAAATACACCCTACCACCGCTTGTTAGAGTTAATTTTATGTCACAACGTGCAAGTTATTACGATAAGAAATACAAACGGTTAATGAATTGAGTGTGTAGCTTAGGGTTGCCACTCATATAATAATTGAAAAATAATGTGACAAGTACTCCTATGTTTTCAGCGCTAATAATGTTGGGATTATATATTGACTCTCTCCGTACGTGTTCGATACAGTTTTCTAAAGTCGGCGGTAAAAAGATCATCTCAATAGATTATATATTACCCTCAGTCGGTATATTGCACAGGCAAAAATGTTCTAAGGAAAAAACAAGTATTCTTACTCTACGTTACAATAATAATAATTAAAAGAGAATCTTACAAAAATACATCAAATGCGTACGATTTCTATATTTAAATTTCTCCAAAGTTCTATACACTTTCCTTCAAAAGTAGGTAGTAACCCTAGTCTAGTTTGAGAATGTTCGACACGAGAGCGCTCATGCTTACGTCCCAGTTCTAACAGTTCGTTCAGATGGGAACGATCAAGAGGCTTCACGTGGTGTGTAGATAAGTAGAGTAAAATATTAAATTTAAGGAAAGGCCACTTAGAAACATAGGTCAAAAGCAATAATTCCCAACAATTTTATAATAAGCTATACATAAACATATAGAACTGATACTGGAACGAGTGTGGTTCGATTGACGAGGTACCACCGCCACACCTTTAGCTAGCGTATCCTATGTGTTTCGGTAGAAGGTTGTGTTCGGTACTTCACTTGTATAAATAAAATAAAAAATACAGAAATACTTAAGCATGCGTATTCATTAGGCGTTAATGAATATCAAAGTTACGTTAAATTTATGTAAGGATTTTTAATGAAACAAGTGATTTATTCAGATCTAGGTCTGCGATTTCCAGATCAATTCTCAGTGATCTTTAACAACAAATTCGATTATTCATGATTGCATTGTCGTCAAAACTAAAGGTGTATTCCAAATTTCAGCTCAATCAGACACTGAGAAATGGGTTACATTCGACTTGCAACAAGATTTAGAAACATACTTACAAACATTAATTACATATCTTTTTCACATTTTGGCATCGTATAAATAACAGCAAAGTTATTAAACGGACGTTATTTTTAAATCATCGACAGACAGCCATTTTATTTATTCACGCGTATAGATTTCCAATTTATTTTCCTCTATTTTGTTCATTCTATATTCGATGCAGTTTCATTGTTTAGTTTGTTAAATAAAAACTGTATAGAGCAGATGGCTGGCTCCGAGTTACCTTTTTGTTCA
This sequence comes from Cecropterus lyciades, assembly GCA_002930495.1. NCBI lineage: Eukaryota > Metazoa > Arthropoda > Insecta > Lepidoptera > Hesperiidae > Cecropterus > Cecropterus lyciades. Next base: position 244,525 of record MOOZ01000601.1, on the reverse strand, counting down.
AAGCGTTTTTCGATTTATAAAATACTAGTCGTATCCGCGACATCGCTCGTGCGGATTTCATGAAACGGATTATTTCTAATTTCAGCCTCTCGTAACTTCTTATATATAAAATTCTCGTGTCACAATGTTAGTAACCTTACTCCTCTGAAACGGCTTTACCAATTTTTACCATATTTTATAGTATATTCAGTAGGTCTGAGAATCGGCTACTATTTATTTTTCATACACATAAGGGTTGTTCACCGTTAATATTTTTTTTTAATTTTCAGACAACATTTTTGGTTTCATGTTTCTATAATGTGGCATTAAAAATACATACACCCCTATTTTTCTACCCTTTTATCACCAACCTCTATTTTTAATAGCCATTTTAGTAATTTAATCATTTATATGGCAAAACAACGTTTGCCGGGTCAGCTAGTATCTTCCTATTTTAGAGGTGTATTTTGCTAAGACGCTATTACCGGTGTTCTTCATATATATTTTTATACACCAATTTTATAAGTTCAAAATGGAAGAATGCAAAGCAATTGTATGCAATATTTCAACCGCATCTCACCTTTGAATAGATAATTGAAAAATTACTTTCTTCAGTTATTTAAGTGATTACTTTCTTACAACACGCGTAGTATAAAGTTAATGATTATTATCTTTTTATGAAAACTAAAGTGAGACGTATTAATTTCGCGTCTAAATTTATTGTTTTTCGTATCTAATCTAAATTTTATGTGTACGGGCGCATTAAAATGTTACTTACATTGCATTTATTTATTAATATTATAATTAATCCAGCGGCAATATATTCTATATATTGCCGCTAAGAAGATATTCTATATATTTAAAGTAGGTTGTAAATTGAGCCTAAACAGGATTACACAAATAGCATTGATACAGATAACAAACGTTCTGTGTTTGTGTGTGCGTAATAAATATTCACATGTACAGAATTAATATAATACCTACATGTTTTCTACTTTCAATATCAAGTACTCCTACTTACAATCTATACTTTTAACTCTTAACTTTATAGTTCAATAATTTATAAAACTTTATCATGTTGTATCTACTAATTAAGTTTTTTTATAATATGGAAACGATCATGCAGTCCATCCAATGGTACGTGGCCATTGCCGCCCATGGACACACCTGATGTTAGCCACAAATGCGCTGCGACCCGTGAGAACTAAGTTGGAACGCGTCGAAACGGGCCCTTACCACACTGCAATGCATAATGCTGATGTTATTAGGCAGAAATAGGTGTGGCGGTGGTACTTCCGAAATCCAACCACCTTTAAATTTTTAACAAGACCACACGCAAACAACCAACGATAAAATTTTCGATGTCACAGAATTTGCGTTAAATCACAGTTTAATACAACAACACGCGTAATATAAAACAAATAAGTTGTCAATTGAACGGTTGAGCGTGGAAAATCCAGTTAGCGCCGACGTAAACATACCGTTCGTAATCGACTATATATTTATATATATATAGATGTTGTTCGTGTTGTCTGTAAGTGTATAAAGAGCTAAACGTAGATATTATGCAACTCAAACGCCACTGAGCGGAAATCAATAGGGATATTGTAGGTGACTGTGGGGCTATAAAGTAGCGATTCTGAAATTTCATTACAATCTAAGTAAAGGCGCAAAGCGAAAGGGATTAAAATTCAGTCTTAAATTCGAGTGCCTGAAAACAGCATTAGGTATAAAGAATTCGAAGGCCTTCTGAATTCAAGTCTTTAAGAATTCCACAATATAGTCGTAAAACGCCGTTGATAGTAAAACTTAATTACCTTACCTATGATGCCCAAGTTAAAGTTATTATTTTTACCATAAAATATTTAAATTTAATAAAGTATCAGGAACCAAACGGATTCAACCTTTTACGCAGATAACACGTTTTTCCCCCTGTAGCAGGGAAGTAGAATACGGCTACGGTATCCCCTGCCTCTCGTAAGAGGAGACTAGAAAGAGGCTTCTGGGATTGCGGGCGACTAGAGTGGGAGCTCGAACCGTCCAGCCAGCAAACCCGAGAAGGACGACGGCATGTGTGTGCAGGTACAGGGCAGGGACAGCAGCAGACAGGGGCACGTCCCCCAAGTGATGAGCCCATGAGGGGCGCCGCGTTAGGGGGCACCGGTGTGCTCGTAGGAGATCCTGAAGTCCCCTGCAAGCGCTGAGGAAGGCCACCGAAGGGGTTTTAGTGGGTAAAAATCCCACATAACCCGGAGTCTCTCCCAAGGCTTCGGTGTACCATTTGAAGGGTTCCCCCCGTCCCAAAAAAAATAATACGTTTTACAAAACAAAAAAGTTCAATGCGAGTATTAAATGAGAGTAACATCCGCCACTGAACTTCGTGGCCCGACGTTGTTTCCCCACAGTTCTGTTGTAGTTGCACAAATACCTAACAGAAACACACACAGACACCCACATTATGTACAAACGCGATGAGTACGGACGGACATGTCAACTACGAATGTGGCCGGTGGATGAAAATTTCGTACACACGCATAAATTGTAGCTTTATCTGCGAATGCAGGAGGAATTTCCAAATTTATTTTATGGCTTTGTTACCTACGTACCCGTATTTCAATTTGATGAATGGTGTTTTTGGGGAGCACCTATATTTTTATGCTCTAGTTGGATGGTAAAAGCGTGTGATTTTACCGAGTAGATATGTTATTTATGCCACTGTTTCAATTCATTGTTACCGTTTGAAATTAAATTTCAGACGAGGAACAAATTGAAAAGCGATGATTAGTATATTTAAAGATTAATATTAATCTAACTGCTATGTCTCGGTTTTCTCTCAGAAGCTACCATACTTATCTATTACACGTGATGGAATTGTTTATTTATATTACAATATTGAGGTCAAGTGAGCATGGAGACCACTCGATTGAAAGTGACCTTTCATGTCCGTGGACATACGTGGTCTACCCCAGATACCAGAACCATAGTTTAGATAGGCCCAAGATAGATCGCTACCGTTGAGCTAAGTCCTCATTTGAATTAGTAAACCCCTCATTTGGATCTCTTACTACTTCTCTTATTCACAAGGCGTTCTTCCAGCACCTTCGCTTAAAACGAACTTCCACTCTGGAGAATAGACAAGTCTCGAAAGAAATTGCCTTTGGAAGAAATTTCTCGCGATTTCAAGAATTTCAGTAAATTTGAAATGTGTTGTGTTGATCATGTTGAATACAAGAAGATCAATGTTGGAAGCGAGTATTTCAAGCCTTATCAGACACCTATACAACAAATACATAGCAGACCTGATTCCTTCTTCCCGGAACAACGATCGGAATCCCGCAAGGATTACACGGTGGTTTAATTTAGTGAACTCGGGGCCAATGGTTCACGTCAGTGAAACATTCCAGACATTGCAAAGTTCCAGATGAAAGTCTTAACGGAACGTGGAGTTCTGGTAGTGAGAACAATTACAAACTATTCGTTTTTTGAGTTAATTTGTGAGTGTTAAGCGAGTAGCGATATATACTGCTAAAGACCTATTTTTTACCGGTCTATTGCGTTTCAACTTTTTATTCAAGGGGGTAGGAATCTGATGACAATGTCAGAATGATTACAGATCTTGTATTATTAAGGGTGTTATAGATGTCCAAAACATCTAGATCCGTCTATCTAGATGTTTTGGACATCTATAACACTCGTTTTTGACGCGTTTGCAACGAACAACATCCAGCGCCAGTAAAACTAACTACGTACTAACGTTACCGATTTTCTGGTCAGTTATTTTTCAACAATCCCTTACACAACTGGGCAAACAGACCACGCCACGCAGCCGTGGTTCGTTGACAGCAAAGTTTACCGACCGGTAATTTACAGGCGAGGAAGTCCACCGGAACATTTCCAACTTCGGAAACCATGCGCCGATCCGGAAGGGGAAACTTTGACAACGTTCTGGTTGCAAGTTTCGAATTCGTCGAGTTCTGTAAAGGAACTTGTGTATATCGATAATGTCTAAGCTCGAGATGTGAAAGCAGGCACGTAGGTACTACGTATTGCATAAGTAGAATACAAATATAATAAGGGCCTACATGTTGACAGGTGGTAGAACCAGCGTAGTTCGACCGGGAATGTACCACCGCCGCACCTATTTCTAGCGTAAAGCAGTTCTTGCGTTTCGTTGGAAGGGTGTGGTTGCCGGCTCACTTATATATGAGGTGACCATCTCAGTCCTTGGAAGTAGCAACGCATCTGTGATCGACTTCAGATAGAATCCCTGTTCTATATGAAGTTGTTTATAGATGTGTAACCATGGGCGGCAGTAACCTCTTACCATCCAGTCCACCTGGACTGCATGCTCGTTTGCTATTTAAATCAGATAAAAAATATATGCACGATGCGAATTAAAAGGATTTAATGCAAAGTTAGCATTATATGGAAAATAAAATTGTGTACGCATTTTAGTTTCTGGAAACGTTAATGTTACTAAAAGGAGTTATTAAACGGAATGTTTGTATTTCCATGCACGAGCTCGTCACCAACACAACCAGAACATAGCATCGCTCCTGTTATAAGGCAGTAATAAAGTAACATGGAATAACAGTTTTAAAATTTAATCGTCTTTATGGCAAAGCCTGTTTGACGGGACTTTCACATTTACTATTCTATCCAGAAGAATATGTATTTTTCGAATAAGAATATATTATTTACTTCTGACAGCGTTGCAAAAAGCCGACAGTAACATTTAGTCATACGCAATTTTTCCTCAAGATTGTATATTCACACAATAACAAGAGTCAAGCGTTTGGCACCAGAAACCTTAAACTCTGACTCCACTATCTGTTTTTAGTACATGAGAATTTTAATACTTCCAGGATCACTTTGTTTCAGAAGCAAAGTATTTTATTCTCATAGAAAGATCAAGTTTACATTTTGTTTGCCAGCTAACTTATATATGACGCCACCATTTTAGCGTTCAGGAGTAGCAACGCATCTGTGATCGACTTCAGTTAGAACTCCAGTTCTGTTTAAGACTGCTTATAGATGTCCATGGGGGACAGGAACCACTTAGCATAAGGTGGACTACATGTATTTTTCGTACTTCAATCTGGTACAATAAAAGTTACATAATAGACATTAGCTCGAGGAATCGGTATGATAGTGTATCTCCTATTTTCTGGAACTTCAGTAGCTGTTTTAAACAGTCATTCTACTATAAAGTTCTAATAGAATAATTGCAAAAAATGTCCTTAGTTCTTTTACCCTTTGCGAATCCGATTTGTTACACAAATTTAGTGTAAAATATCTTTTATAAATAAAATCTGAACACCCTCAAGTTTTTTCATCGGATTTCTCGTAATTCCATTGTACCGTTAAGCTGATTTTTACTAGACTAAATCTAATCTAATTTTCGTTAATCCGGATTAAGGCAGTCTACACACTCTAGGCAATAGCAAGTTGGTTTAGGCATAAGCCTGTTGAGGATGCCTTTCCTCCAGAAACAAGCGAGGTGGCTAAGCTATTGACGTGTGTTAATCCACCAATAGAATTCTTGATTTACATTGCTCAGTTTGAAATTAGTTTTTAGAGGCCTACGGACTTATAAATTGCCAGTTACCATATTTTTTCTGACACTACTACCGGATCGGAACACGACCTCAACTGAGAAGATCCGGCAATAGACTCAGCGTCTTATACGCGAGTAGCTAAACTGTTTTTTTATACGGTGGGATGAGCTAAGGATAGAAGTTGCGAGTCTAAGGACCGCAACCGGTATAGCTATTGCATTTTCGCTAATCATATTTATACGGAATTATGTAAAGTGTCTGTAGTATGAAAGCAGCCTTAATCTCCTTTTTTGCCAATCCGTAACCTTGAACGAGTTATGAAGGAAAAAGTGGTTAGGAAAAAGTGTTTTGGAAACAGATCAAGTTGCTGCAACCATTTAATGGATAATCCGATCGACAAAAACTAAATCCGATCTAACTAGTTTTAATTTCTAAACACTACTCTTTTCAATAAATATTATAAGAATATTAATTTTGACAACTGGGTATATCAATATATCTGTATTATTATTTTTCTATACTGAGATTTTTATTTAACCGATTTAGAAAAGAGGTTATCTGTTCGTCACATATTTATTACAACTCTTGTATTAAAACGAATAGCAGGTACGTACGTACATCATCAAAGTAACATGATTTTATTCATATTCTAGCTGAATCTGTTACATGAATAGTATGATTTGCTATATTTACCGCATATGTACAACCACCGCAAGGTAATAAAGACGTGAAAAGATAAACTTTAGAACAGATAACAGTAGAAATCATGCAGCCAAACCTCGGACTATAAAGTGTAGCAATCGTATATTTTCACACGGCAATTATTTATGTCTATTGTATTAAACCAAACAATGATTATTGTTTTCATGTAACTGAACCTGACCCGTACAAAATTGGTTACTGACTTGAAAGTATGGTACATACTTCTTTACATATTTGAATGAAAAACTTTAACCTTTAGTAAATCTCCAAAGAAAAGAAATCTCAAACAGATAAGGTGATATAACCTTTTGTAGTACCGTCTCCGGGGACACCACCGCCACACCTATTTCTGCCTCATAACAAGAGAGTTGAGCGCTGCTGTGTTCTGTTTAAAGCATATGGTAAGCAGATTAATCGGAGGCATTCCAAATTAGTCCTCGGCGGTAGCGACACATTGGTGATCGACCTCAAGTAGGACTTATATCTGGAGTTGTTTACAGATTTCCATGGGGATGGGGGCAATGCCTGTTAATCAAAACTTAGTCCTCAAAACAAGCAACGCGTGTGAGACCGATCTTAGCTGGATTCCCGATCCTATTTGGGGTTGATTGAAATCCAAGAAGGTCACAAATCTCTAATCATCAGGCAGACTACATCGTTTTCTACTTTACTTTCTTAAAACATACACAACGAAAGTTGGTGCGTTGACTTATAAACGTGCGTTAAAAGCTAAATTATGTTCGACTCACTGACTCATATATCAACGCGCAGCCGAAACTACTGTACCTAGAAACTTAAAATTTGGTACAGGGGGGTAAAGTGCAATTTTGAAGCAAGCTCTATGAAATTTAGTATTTGGCTTTCGGTCTTCGCGTACGAAGTCGCGGGCAACAGCTAGTATGTTATATTATTTTATGATATATAATTTTAAAATATGATGCATATAATGATATCAAAACAAAAATGCATTGAATTAAAATAAATTCATGAATCGTTTATATTGGTAATAAAAAAATCTGTCGCTTTCGTGTGACGGTGCGCGAACGCATGTAAAAATTTCACTCGAACTTTCTTCTTGACGCCTCTTAGAATTTAATTAAAAGACGTAGTAGTATACAACAATATCCACGTATACATAATAGGTATATACTATGCATATCTCAGTTCAGAGCTCAAATGTCACGAGTGTTGAAAAACAATGGCGTACACAGTACACTCGTATGATTGTTGTGCCCATAATATTTGATCTTTGGTAGCGTTTCCGTCCGAAACAATAGTCGGGTGGCGGGACCCCGGCGCTGCGGCGCGTGACGTCACCGCTGACGCAAGTCACCCTTTCCTTTGCTATTCACCAACAAACGCTTTCTACACTCATAGCCCCACAGTAGGATTTTCTCCTGTGTCGTGGGTGCCATGGACACACAAAGACGAATACACAAACAACAAAAAATTGTTAAATATTTATAAACGCACGTAAACCTGATTGTTTGCGTGACGATCGCCACGCCGTATTTATTTTAGCGCCATTTGTTATATATTTCGGAACTATTAAGTATCGAACAAGTCTAAGCGGGTTGCGGTGTTAGTTCGAGTTAGTGCGGGATACTGTTCATAGATGGCATTATTTTCATTAGCTATATATTTAATTCCTGTCACAATCTTGTGTTTTATGCATATAACTTGGACGAACACGATGTTTCACATCTGCCAGGCATTCCGTAACCGCAATGTTTGTATGAAAGTATGTTTAGGTCAAATCTTTCAAGCTGGATTTGACCCACTTCTCAGTGCCTGATTACGCAAAAATTTGGAATACACTCATAGTATAGTGACAGTGAAGTAATATATAATCAATATTCAGTATTATTCATAAAATGGCTTTATTTAGCTTTCCTTGTTTGTTTGTTTGGAGTAAATTTACACAAATTGAAATTTGACCCCCCTTCCTGTTGACTGTTTGGTTTGATATTTGGTACACACTTTTAGTTCTGATGAGAATACAATTAAATTTTATATGGTGCGTGAAATTTGTATTAGGTCAGCCGATACATCATTATAATGTTATTTTGCATGTAATATGCATAAGTACCAATAAGCCAAACCAATGATTTTATTTCCTTGTCTGATCAATGCCCTAGATTTATGAGAAGATTTTTTTAACTTTAACAGGGAAAGAAGCACGAAGAAGACTAAAACTTTTCCATAACACTCTCAAATATGTATAAAAGTTATTGCAAATAGTGATCATTACCATTCTTATTTTAAAATGTTCATTAGCATATAATCATGGTTTGTTTTGCGTCTGCACCATTACGTACATTAATATACTTGAGCGATTCAAATAATATGAAAAAGAAAATCGCAAAAAAAAAACATACTAATGTTAATCATGGCTGTTAAATTAAATAATGCTTATTTTATTTTACCTTCCATCCATCAGCCTTTGTACGTCCACTGCCGGAATAAGGCCTCCTAGCTGGCGCCACTCCAACCGGTCCTGTGCCGTCTGAATCCAGCGGTTTCCCGCTATCTTCTTCAGGTCATCAGTCCACCTGGTCGGGGACCATAAATACTATTTATTGTATCATGTATAAAACTCACTACATACAAATTTCAAAGGGAAATATGAACAGAACAAAATTTTTATATTTTAAAATTTAAACATGCACACATTAATAGCAATGGCATTAAATATCGACCGATATTTCATGTCGTATTTCAATCAGTGTTTCAATCAGAATTTGAATTGAATTAGAAATATAACAGCGCCAGTGTAACCGCTATTTAAACGAACACTTTTATATTTTTTCTTTTAGATTTTTATACATTCGATGGAAGACGCTACGCGATTTTGAAGTAGGTGAAGACCTCATAATACATATTTTAACTGTATTTGATGTTGAAATGTAATCATTTTTAGAGGAATAGGCTCAATAAGTAAGAATAAATGAAAACTATTTAACCTACGTTCTATCTCATTTGTTGTTAAAATTCATAATAATCCTGCAATCGCTATGATTTTTTCAAGTCTTACAATTTGTCATTAGGTAAGTATGAATGAGACAATATCATACATGAGAACACTACAAAACACACACTGTGCTCGCTTGTGACGCATAACCGATACGCACGAGAGGTCGAAGCCGGGGTCTAAAAATTTTCCAATAAATATAATATTATCTCCGGAGCAATAATAATGATAACGCAGGGGTCAGCCGGTCCCACTAACATAATCAATAGATATATAGGAGATATGTACGTGTTTCTCGGGTTGTTTCCCCCCGCGTGGGGTCATAGTGACGAGGCGAACGCGTGAGCGATATTTTTTATGTGTATCTACCGGGAAATATAATGTAAATGTTTGCTAAAAATGCTAAATCACGTTGCTTAGCGTAACTTATATCGGATTAATGAGCAGAATTTACTATTTTCTATTCGATCAATCGACACGGCCCTCACGTACAATAACACATTCCTACTAGCGGTAGAGTTGGTGGAAATAGAAACAATTAGAAGCAGTTGGTAACCCCCTGATTGGAAGATTTGTTTTTCTACAGTTGGCAAGATCCAATGTACTCCACAAACTTAAAATGAACTATACAGCAGACTGTTGGTCTTTATTTCTCAATTATTAAGTTGTAGAAAATACTTAATCTTACAGAAAATCACATGTGCATCATATATGCAAAAATAAAAGTTCAAAAATGAAAAAAAAATCACACCCGATTTCGCTTCCGCTACCGGTTATCACTAATCCAACCCCTACACACCCAGTCGGTACGACAGGCGATATTTTCACAGCGAAACGGTTCCCAGCGAAATTGGTTTTCTTCGTAAACTCTTTGAGAATTTTACGATGTTTTAAAGCGTCGGAGGGATTTCTATCCGTTATATTTTCTTTTATTTTATTTCACTTTGTTTCTGCTCTTGTTCTGGTGACTTTATGAAGCGTAGGCGAATGGAAAAGGAAAGAAAAATATACAGGAGTCTACACTCCGCTTAGTTGTTTCCTTTTTACTTAAACCGAATATCTATTGTTTCTGCTTTGATTTCACTTACGTTTAACAAAAGGCAATAGGTATAGTTTGAAATTGTAATTTTGTTAATTGAAATAAAGTCAAAATTTTATCAAGTTTTGAAGAATAACACACGAAACATCATTTTCGTAATGCGTGGATTTTTGTTCAAAGCACATAAAACCTAAACAGACTCAAACCATTTTCATTCTAAGACTAAATCCGTGCACATTATTGAGACGTCAATGAGAGAAGAATTAGAATTAATTAAGAATCGAATGTTACTTTTTATTAAATATGTGTTTATAACGGAACTGCCACTCACGACGGTTGTTAATGTAAACCACTAGTAAAGGAAATTGCAATGTAAACGGTTGAATACTCTACCGTTCACTATTACGATGTACATTTAGTATTTTATTTAATGTTCACTTTTCAACTGTGCAGATATCTTAAACAATGGATTTAGTAACAATAAAAATAATAAAAACGCTTTACTATACTCATTGTCCCACAAGTTTTTTTTTTGTGTCATGGGCTCTATACAATATACAAACAAACAATCAAACACAGACCAGATATAAACTAAAGTCATCATTCAGATGTCCGTCTGGCTGGGCATCGAACCTAGAACCCACTGAGTGTCAGACCAGTGCCTCCGCTCCGCCACGCGAGTCGTCGTTCAAACCTTTCATAGGTCTTTTTTAAACTATTGCGATAGAAGTTAGACTTAGATAGAAGTTTTTAATGACATTATATTGATTACATTTTCAGACAAAAAAATCATGTTACTCCTTAAAGATTTTTTTAGCAATAGTTTTTTTTTGTTTTATAGGACCTTAGGAATATCACATACAGCAATAGCAATATATAGGTAATGAAGGACAAAGCGGATAAAACAAGCAAAATACATTTTATTCAAGGAATCGATGAGATAAGATAGAAATTAGAGATTAGAAAATACCTCTCTTGACCATGTTTTATAATCACGTTTCCTATCTCCTTGATACTACGCTCCATGATAACGTGTATCCGACCGAAGGTATCGACCGCAACCTTCTGCCGAAGCCGAAGGTTCGAAAACCATAATAAGTACAGTTGTAAATTGGCCAAAACTGATTTATTTTTAAACGATTTGTATTTTTGCAGATACAGATCTATGTTGATTGGATATAAATAATTTCTAGAGCTGATTCAAATTTATTTGCTACTTTTCTAAAATAATAACAAAATCCAAATAATGTGAATTTCATACATAACTAGCGACGCAACCCCACAATGGAGTCTTCGGTTACACCATCTCCATCGCAGTATCGTGTATTCATTATAGTTCGTCCAATTTAGGCACTTGCTGGAACCTTTGGCTTCGGCCAAATCTTTGGCCCATTTTTGCCGAAGCCGAAGATTGGGCCGAAGGTGTTTTTTTAGCCAAAGGTGGCCTAAGCCGAAGCCGAAGCTTCGGTCGGACACTACTGATAACTAGCATTTAGACTGTACTGCCGACCAGCGCAGTAGTAGTGGCACTGGAGCTACTCCATATCCCATTGAAAACAAATTTTAAAGGGAGTACCATAGCTTGCTTTTGTCTAAATTTAAGTTTTTATATAAGATTAAAATAGCAAACGAGCATGCAGTCTACCTGATGGAAAATGGTCGCTGCCGATCATTGACAACCAAATAATTTCATATCAAACTGGAAGTTAAACACAGATACGTTGCTACTCCCGAGGGCTAAAATGGCCGCCATATGAAAATGAGCTGGCAACCACACCCTTCTACCGAAACGTAAAAACTGCTTCACACTACAAAAAGGTGTGGCGGCGGTACCTCCCCGGTCGTACCATTCTCGTTCTACCGTCTCTTGCTTCTGTCTAATGCCCTTCAGAACTCTTTACAAATACCCTCTTTGGCAGTTGCCATGTTGTACTAATCTGTATCGTGTTCGAAGCATACTACGCCACGATGCTCCAGTGTAAATGGTTAACATAATGGCAGGAAGCTGGCTAGTCGCCAGTAAGCGGCAACATGAACCGATGTGTTATGATAACAGCAACACGAATTCTAAATCGACGACCCGCGTGGCGGAGCGGTCACCATACCGGTCTGACACGCAGTGGGTCCCGGGTTCGATCCCCGGCCAGACAGATATCTGAATGATGAGTTTAGATTTCNGGGTGTTTGTGTGTTCGTCTTTGTGTGTCCATGGCACCCACGACACAGGAGAAAATCCTACTGTGGGGCTATGAGTGTAGAAAGCGTTTATGTTTATGTTTAAATAAGGTTGTCATTCGGGGATCGGATACCATCACAACGACACTTAAAAATAAACACATAGAGCGGAGATATTCCAATGGTATATTAAGTATGTGTGCAACTCATACAGGGCAGAAGGGAAATAAATAGTAAACTATTTCTGAGCCTAACGATATTAAGACTGATGCATTTTCAAAATTATTGTAAACTAACCTTTATATTACCTATAAAATTTGTTTATATTAATTGTATTTTCAGAATATGATTGTGTATATTATTATTATTATATTTAATTTTTATTAGTAGCTCAATTGGACTGAATAAATGAAGTGATTTTATACCGTTGATACCTACCCACTTTAGTATGTAAAATTTTCATTGGTTGTTGAATTAGAGAAAGCATTCATTCCTTATTGAGCTACGAAGCAAGGTGGACGTAAATAGTTGTGCAAATATTGTGTTAAAGAAATATTAAAAAGTTCAAACGAAGACATTCTTTAATTTGGAAATCCCAGAAAAGCTTTCATATATGACTTATATTTAAATGAATTATTTTAAATGAGATTTCGATTCACCAATCGATGAGTTGCTACCCCTGAGAAATGAGATGGAATGTCTCGGAAAAGTATGTTTCCCTTACCACACCCTTTAGACAGGAACACAGCAGCGCTTAACACTGTTGTTATGAGGCAGAAATAGGTGTGGCAGTGGTGCTTCCGGAGTCCACAAAGAATTCTACCACCTCCTAATTTCCAATTAAAGTTAGAATCTTTCCCAATAGTTGGCAATATTAAAAAAGTTTTTACGTAGTTTTTAATACAAAAAAATAACCATCACGTTTTTTTTAATCATTACCATACATTTCTTTATATTCATTTTATTTTATTTTTTATTCAAATTAAATGAAAAAATTGGATATATATTTTTTGTAACATTTTTATTTATCTATTATTATATAAAATTTGTGGCAAATTTAAAAGTTTAAAGCAAAAATACAAAGTTGAAGATATGGTTTCAATATTATTTCCGTCGTTAAAGAAATCTTATTATTAAATTAACGACATGAACAACATTACACACTTTTACTACACATTTATAATGTGTATCTGAACAAACATGTAGTTCGATGATTAACAGATTCATATTATAATACGTATGTAACGCTGATGTGATACATAAATGGCAACATTTGTTTGAAAGTGACTCGAACCTCGAATCAAGCTGACGTCATCGGTACGAACCGTACGAAAGATGCGAGTAACGAAATGAATTTGCGAGTAACGATTCGATACTGTATGAAAGACCGCGAACCCGTATATCAGTACCGAATACATACGGTTTGCTACAGTTCTAAAAGGCTGTTAAGTGGTATATGTGATCAAAGGGGAATAGATCTAACAAGAAGTAGGTAACGATCATGCATATCATCAAAAGATAAGTAGTGCATGCTGCTTATGGACAACTGAAATTAATTGCAAACAGTTTTGGAATTTTATTTACCTGTCAGAGATGGATCCATAAGGATTAAGTTGAAAGTAGTCTGTCTTTGCCTTACCATAATTCAAACCACAATACAATAGGCTGGCAACCTATTATAAGGCAGAAACGAGATGTTATCGGAATACATCGCTCATTTTTTTTGTGTTGAAGTTTATTGCCTTAACCCTGCTCATTGTACGAGAAACCCATCACCAGCAATGAAACAGCAATGCACCAATTATTATGACGCATACAAGTATGAATATTTTTCGCCGTAGGTAGGTGCTAGTTAAGCCTGAAACAGCCATAACAAAAAATGTAAAGATCAGCTCTACGCGCCTTAACTATTTGTACAAAAAATACTGAGGGCCTCTCGCGGGCTCTCGGCACTTGGCAGGCCGGCCTTGTTAACGGAGTGACAAAAAGTCAACAATCGGATGAAAATTATGCACTGTTTCGCTGAGTAGGTGGGAAACAAAAAAAGGCGTAAGGAATTGGAGATATGAACATAGCTATCATACGAATACAACGTATTTAATGTCTAGCTTTTGCCCACGATCGAACATTTTATAGAGGATAATTTCAGCTTACCAAGCTTTCTCAGGAGTTTCACCCCATAACTAAAAGATCATATCAGACCGTACCTATGTTAAGAGACGAAAATACCGTAATAATACAAATACGCTTCAAACGAAAAAAAAAGTAACAACATGTTAAATAACCATTACCCATGAATTGAGGCGGGCCCCTGTTCATAAATAATAATAAAATAAATAAATAAACGCTGTCTACACTCATAGCCCCACAGTAGAATTTTCTCCTGTGTCGTGGGTGCCATGGACACACAAAGACGAATACACAAACACCCAGACCCAGAACAGAAACCTAAACTCATCATTCAAATTTCTGCCTGGCCGGGGATCGAACCCGGGACCCAATGCGTGTCAGACCGGTATGGTGACCGCTCAGCCACGCGGGTCGTCATGGTGCGCTGGTATCTTGAAACTAAACCGATTTTAATCAAAGTAATAGCAGTAATTAAGTCGGACTAAGAGCTGCAACTACAAACTGAATTAAGATTAAT
Source organism: Cecropterus lyciades (assembly GCA_002930495.1). Taxonomy (NCBI): domain Eukaryota; kingdom Metazoa; phylum Arthropoda; class Insecta; order Lepidoptera; family Hesperiidae; genus Cecropterus; species Cecropterus lyciades. The sequence goes on along the minus strand of MOOZ01000601.1, from coordinate 229,454 downwards.
TGTCTGAACTCATAATGTTGTTTACAGGTTCATTGTTCAATGAACCTATTACTATTTAAACCTAGAACAAATCACACATTATAACTCTCCACAAAGCAAATATCTTAATAGCTATTCAAGTTTCTGAATATGTGTGCATGGCAACCACGACAGAAGCAATCCTAGTGTTGTATAATTGGATTTGAAATATCGCGGAATTAATACATATTAATATGTTACGGGAACTCATGATACGAGGTTTTTAATTTCTGTACTGCCGATATTTTGGATCCAATTGTACAGATCGTGCTCAATTTCCACGTTACCACAAATACCCCGTGAATTGTGGCCACGGCGAAACTGGTAACGTAATCTTTGTGGTTTAATTGTACAAAGCGTTATTATATTTGATAAAGGTATAGTGGTATATTACAGTCAAACAACTAATTACACCTAAATCATGTCAGGATTAGAATAGTTTACATTGGGACTTACTTACTCTTCATGTAAGGCATGGCATCTATCTAAAAAAACTGTATTTTCCATCGACAGAAATATCAAAACGATTTTATTCACCGACCCAAATAATGGGTACCACGTCCAAAACTACGCAGGACCGCTGGACCGCTCTGATCGTTTATTGATTTATTTTAGACCGGCCCGTGCGAATCCCGGCTATTCATGTTTTATATTCAGTTTTTGTTCCCAAACAAAGGATAGAGCAGGCTGATGTTAAAATCAGAAATGGTTTCCGAAAATTCACCTTTATGAACAAAGCTTTTTTGTTTTTCAATTAATTGTGTTCTCAGCAATTGTTTGCTCAGAGTTTGACGGTCATAACGAAGCCATAAAAACTCTCGATCGTTACACAAATCCCGATAGCCGTTTGGCAACTGCTCCGATTTAAAGGCTCGTTCCGAAATATTCCAACTTCGATTTAATAGCGCCTAGTGCTGTTGGAGTACGAGCGAATAAAAGTAGTAATCATCAGATTGAAAAAATTAAAATTTCTCAGACGGATAGCTGAATTAGATTGCCCTTGAAAGAACAGGTTTAAAGCGATAACTATTGGAGGTCTTAGTCCATTAATAGATTTTAAAGGACTGATGAATGTAACAATATACTGATAGTCACTATAGAATATTTTTTATACTTTAACATATTATTTTTCACTGATCTTTACTTCGACTATATCTTAATTAATATTCCACTTGTAAAAAATAAAGGGAAAACGACGGAGGCAAGAACTAAAACAGTATGGGATCTCATTGTTTCTTATAAAAATATGTCTTAAGTGCTCGTCGCATTCCGACCCAACGGTAGTCAAGACCGACCTTTACGAAACGGAAGTACTCCACTGATGAGTGACACTGTTTGCCATTACGATATTAAATTCGGAGAAGCGGCAATTCTCCACGCGCTAACTATTCTGACCTGTTGTCAAAGGCTCCAAGTGGCGTGCAAACTCAACTCATGGTCAAAACAGTTATTCGTGACACAAAAGGCGATGCTGTGGTATTTTGCCACTTTATTAGCGCGAACGATTGTCATTGAATGCAAAAATTATCAAGACGGGTATAATGAGCTACCAATATTATGGTTTTATATTCTACTAGTTTATTCCTGTTGGGCGGCTCGCTTCACTCACGTTTACCACGGTAATAATTATCTTGTCTATTAATCCAGGCCACAGACTATCTGTGTGCCGAGTTTCAACGAAATCCGTCTAGTAGTTTTTACGTCAAAGAGGGACAAACATACATACATCCTCACAAACGTTCGCCTTTGTAACATTAGTATTTTCGATAACGACATATACACACAAGCTGCACGATCCGCGTGAGCTCGTGACGTCATTCGCGATTTCTCGCTAAGAGCTCTCAAGATGTGTGAACGGGGGTGTGTCCTACATGTTGCTACATCCATAATATTTGTGTTTAATCGTTAACCATGGAGTAAATGACATTCCAAGGACGACGGTGACATTTTAGTTTTATGCGTATTGCTCATAAATGCGAGGAATAATGCAGAATACAAGATGGCAGAACGAGTATAGTTCAACCGGGAAGGTACCACCGCTACTCCTATTTCTAGCTTATAAAGAAAATAGTTGGAACGCCTCCTATGTCTTCCAAAACTTTTCTCGTTGAAAACAAAGCAGACATACTTTTGTATGAACATAGTTTTATATTTTATTAACATATTATACTATAGGCGTATATGAAGAAAAGTTGAGGTGAAAGAATAATGATAATATTTAAAAGTGACTAAATTGGGTACACATATCTAATGTAGGTTAATAATAATTATATAAACCAGGAAAATAAATATTTTTCATTTTAATTTTATTACAAGTCTTCAGTGACAACTAAAAATTAGGTGGAATGTGAATTCATCAATACCTACTTCCATTAAAAATATATTACACAAAAAACTCGTCTGACAGAGAGAGATGTCAATCAAGACAGTAGTTCACCACAAGCCATCAACATGTCCGCCACCCGCGTGGTCGGGCCGCAGTGTGTGATGACGTGGCCGGAGCGCTGTGACGGTCCATTTGTCAGCGGTCAGGGGTCAGCCGCCTCGTGACATTTGGCATTCCTGATGCCTAGAATTAACAGCGCGGAATTTGCTATTTGGTTAATGAATTCGATCAATACAAGATATAATAAGAGTGAGTTCAGACCCCGTATCCTATCCCTTAGGTGAGAAAAAAAAAAACTTGAAACAAGAGAATCTTGTTTTTCTGTCGAATAATTTCGTAGACTATTCATTGTAGGCCCCGCCCGCCCATTAGTAAAAGGTGAGAAATGTTCAGTATAGGTGGAGAGGGGTAATTCACCTAGACTGAACATTTCTTTTCATTTAACAAAGCTATAGCTAAGCCCATGCTCAAAATATTATATTGTGATTTGACTATACCTATGTACATCAACTATTAACTATTTTGCTCGTTGTTTACATATTAAGAACGAATTTACGGATCGGATTAGGCGCAATTTACGTAAGAGATATGTAAAATCGGCTTATCATCCTAAAATATATATTTTACATTAGTTTATTAATCATCATGATTTCTAAATGACTATACCTAACAGATAAACGTCGAGTCAATTATTAACATAAAATACCAGAGATGTTAGATAACGCTAATTAGAAACATTTTTTTACTATGACCGCGTTGAACTCAATTGACCTCATTACTCTATTCATAGATTACTTGTAGTCGTTATTATACGTATATAAATTAAATGAACGAAGGCAAATGAACAAAAGTTACCGACATAGGACTCGAAATTAACAAGCTAAAGTGAAAATGGCAATGACATCGCTTACAGCATTGACTACCGTTGAAGTACTCTAGAAACGATCACGTGAAGCAGCAGGAGTATATGGCATCCATCAACCAGTTTTTTTTTTATTTTTTTTTATTTAAGAACCAAAAGAGCATGCAGTACATCTGATGGTAAATTTTCACCTTCGCCCATGGACAATGTAACCAATTCTACAGATTTTACCTGAAGTTAATAACAAATCCTGAAGACTAAGATATTCGCCTCGTATGTACCTAAATCAACCGGCATCTACACTTTTGCAACGAATCGCAAAAACTTCTTCATGTTAGAAATAAATATAACAGAATGCAGAACTGCATAAGTCAATGGGAAACGCAGGACACAGGGCGGATCTAAATAGTTCCAATTTTAATGACGTTTGTGTACAGCACAGGATTTCAAGAAGCTAATTAATGGATAGTTAAAATAGAACTTCTACTATCTCGGGCTACTTTCCGCATCCTATCAAGATTCACCAACAGTATTTTGAAGCACTGCACACATTCAAGCTCAGAGATTGATGTGATTGGCACTAGTTTGGCGTAAAAGGGGTTTCGAAAAACTATTTATAAATGCTAATAATTATTTTTATCAGTATACAATTTAGCGTGCGTACGCGTTACGTAGCAACCACATAGATATTGTATGATGACTATGGGTATAGACATCATTTAACAATTCGTACCGGATGCGCCCTAAACCGCTTCCACACCACATAATATAAGTCATTGTTGCCAAATAAAGTCCTTGATGTGGATTGATTTTCCGCACGATTAGATAACCCTTTCACACATAGCACAAATTAATTTTCTATGCTGGAAGGACGGTTAAAATATTTACCTATGTTAAAGAAGCAAAAAGTTGGATAAAAGTAAAAAGTTCTTATTTAACCCAACATAGGTAAGAACTTGAATAAAAGTAAAGAGTTCTCAGCTTGTTACCATCGCCGAACGGGAAAAAAGCAATACGTCAATTACATCCAATCAGCACGCCGTAACCTAATTAAAGTACAGACATTGACGTACTAATGTCCACACGGTCCAATTATGATAGTGTCAATACTGTCATCTGTAAACAAGCTAACCAAAAAATGCCTGGCCAATCTGATCAAATTGTTTGTGAAATTGTTTGGAAGTGTGGGAGGTGATTTAAACGTGAGCCTATGGAACAGAGTAGGGAGCAGTTTCAGTGTGGTGCTAATACGCTGTGAGCCATCGAGTCAAATTGTTCTTAAAATTGTATAACATGGAAGGTGTTTTAAACGTAATCCTATGGAACAGAGTAGGGAGCAGTCTCAGTGTGGCGCTAATACGCCGCGGCGCGCTAACCTTACCACGACCTTACCCACTGCACGCGGCGACTGACCACGTGACGACACCGGCGACACGCCCACGAAACCAGTTAGGGTTGCCTCTCTATATAAAGAAAAAAAAATAAGCCTGCCTGTGATTTAAAGATAACTATTCCATTCTACTTTTTCAAACCATAGATAGTCTTCAGTAGATAGTTCAAACCATAGTAAAGTCTTTTAAGTTTAAAAAATTTAAGACGGTGACGCAAACGACATTGCAATGGAATTTCGACACGACAAATGCCTATGAACATAGGGTGAACGACATGAAAAATGCAGTTCGATCGCTTGTACATGTTTATACTCTAGTGTAAATTGTGCTGAAATGATAAATAATCGTCCGCATTGGCGCAGCATGAGTCGAAACACATTTTTATCTATTTAATGGTGACCCATGAGTAGAAGTAATCAATAATTAAATAAACCTCAGAAGCGTAAAATTTTAAAAAGAAAAAAATAAAAAGCACGTGTTGGCATACTATAACGACGTCGTCGAAAATTAATACTAATAAGAGTAGGAATAGTAGCTTAGGAGTAGTACCTAGTTGTACACTAAGAGCAGTAGTATGAACTTATAACCACATTCAAATCGCTCGAACCCTTGAAGAGCAATGATGCCACAGACAGTACACAAACACTCAGATACACCGGTAAAATTTATAACACCCATATTTTTGCGTCCAGGGTTAAAAATAGTTACAAAAAAAAATCTTTCGAGAACTCTACTTGAATGTATCCAATATATTCGCGTAATAAATATCAAATTAAAAAGTCCAAAAGAGTCCAAAAATATCTAGAATAACATAAGATTTCAATTATTTTGCAATTAATCGTTAATCATCTGCATATTAGACCGTCTGGAGACTCATTATTGCTGTAAGTTTTTTTATATTTATACATACCATTTTTCACACATTTATATTACATTGAAAAAAAACAATGTACATAATTTAACCGTATACCGTATAATTTTTAGAAAATAAACTTAGGGAGCGTTCAAGTATTACGTAACGAATTTTTTTAAGATTTTTGACCCCCCTTGTCCCCCTTGTAACGCACCGTAACGTTTTTACGTATCCCCCCTCCCCAGTCTAAACGGAACGTAACACTTAAGTGATCATTTTTACCCTAAAGTCACAAAAAGTTATGTTATAGTTTTTATCCTTGGTATACTTTTAATTTAAAAAGATTTGCCAACTTGCGAGGGATTCCCCGTAAAACGTAAATGAAAAGGGTTGCCAATTTGGGAGTTTTAATTCCCAAATTTTTTATTAAAAAATACAATGTTACGTAATGTGTTGTAAGAAAGATCATAAGTTTTGATAAGTTTAATATCAGCAGTTTTGAACGCTCCTGTAATCTGGTTTGAAGGTTCATACTTATTCGAGGCACCCTAAGTCCTCAGGCGTAGCAACCTTAGAAAAGCCTTTCACCTTACCGAGGGATCATCAAGGTGGACTGTCTGTTGTCTAATTTTATACGATAAATAAAACTATACTCGGGTATTGTTCATTATTAATGCAGAAATAGGTATGGCAACGGCGATACCACAGACGACGGATTCTACCACATTCAAAACATGACATACAACACTACACTTCAAATCCCGCCCACCACGTACATACAAATCCACTAAATTTATAGATATGCTTAGGAAACAAGCTCCAGACGTGGCATGCCGATTGATTTATAGACACGAACAAAAACTATTCATTATAATTTATTCAACCCACTGCCTCATTCTAACTCGCTATAAAACTCAAATACCAAACGTTTTTGATCTATCAATTTTATACTGGAATAGGTAAATTACATTATCAGGTAAGAAACATTTTTTCCACAAATATTAAATAGAAAAACGTATATATTCAATAAAGATTTCGATACGAAATAAATCGATACTAATATTAGAAATAATACAAAAACTTGTATCAAAGAAATCAGTATGATTTTTTCCTCAAATATACCCGAAAAAGTACCCAAAGGAAACAGAACGAAACAGTTCACTTAATAAATATATTATCTGCTTATTTTTTTCGTCTGTATCTCTTTATTTGTGCGTATTTATTAAGGAATATAGGAGGACAGTAGAATGAATGAAAACGAAATAATACATATATATGCTTTTCACTATAATTTAGCCGTTGAGAGAATGCATTACTGATAGATCTTGTCGGAGTGAAGTTTGCGAGGCGTCTGATCTTGTCTGAAGGAGTGCAACGCATAGATTTGGCTGCATGCTAGTTGCTTCTTCTTTTACATAAACCTAGCAGAACTACTAAATAACATAATAGTCATCACGATCAAAGAGCGTAAAAACGCTTTAACATTACACACCCCGTTTTAATTACAACTGTACGCTAACCTGATACAATTCCAATCCAACCTACACAACAAAGTCAAATTCATACACAGAGCTTCCATTACGAACATTTCCGATATAACGCAGGTCAAAGATCAAATCAAATTACTTTGAAGGTGAATGGCGAGGCATTGTGAAATCAGGACGGATTATTTCGGTAAGCACGTTGGCCATCACGGACGTAATACCATTCGCAAAGTTAAATACGCTGCGTTAATAATTAACAAGTTGTAGGTACCCACCAATACTAACTAAAGTATGGTAAAGTATAATAACCGATAAAAAAACGAAAACTTTCTTTAATTAAAATCTCACAGCACACAAATATAAAATTTGAGTTTTGCTTAA
>MOOZ01000601.1:204813-218410 GCA_002930495.1 Cecropterus lyciades | reverse complement strand
GTAACTAATACGCGGGTGAAACCGTGGGGCGCAGCTAGTAGTGTATATAATGGAGATATATTGGGTACTTTAGATATAGATCAATTTTAAAATTAGCTAATTAATAATGAAAAATAATCATTGAATAATGGAATGGAATAGATTAATGAAAAACGTGCGGGCTTTACCCGGTTTTTATTTATATCTTTACTAATTTCAAGAAAATACTACCTCATCTTTACCAATTTACCAGAAAAGCTGTGCACTTTACACATTTTTATATTTTATATAGCAAGGCAAAACCGGAAGTTATGATTCTTAACGGTATAGATACACATATATGATACTAGCTGCGCCCCACGGTTTCACCCGCGTATTAGTTACTACAAAGAAAACTAATTAATTTATTTATTTAAATAAGAATAAATATTATATTTACAAAAATAACTTCGCAAATAATGTATTATTTGCGAAGCTCTCATTAGAAAAAAAAACCCGATTTTGAAACATTCTTCATTGGTGCTCCGCTCCTGCTGGTCTTAGCGTGATGAAATATAACCTATAGCCTTCCTCGATAAATGGGCTATCTAACACCGAATGAATTTTTCAAATCGGACCAGTAGTTCCTGAGATTAGCGCGTTCAAACAAACAAACAAACAAACAAACAAACAAACAAACTCTTCAGCTTTATAATATTAGCTTAGATGAATGTACATCTGTTCTACCATAACTTCTAATTTACTTGTTTACCATAATTCGATGAGGTATCGTTGTTGATCGTCCTCTAGTTAAAGGCTATGTGACGTCACATAAAATTTAATATAGCGATTTCTAGAGGACAAAGTAATGAACTAAAAAAAGTGATTGCGTGAGTTCTTCAAAAATAGTAAAATGTTGAAACTATAATCCTACTACACTTTTGCTTTACAAGGTATAAAACAAATAAGTAATCTTAATCTTCAAAACCCTAATAATAAACCGCTAGGATAGGAAGTTGCGTAACAGACAGTTACGTCTATTTTTTCTAGCTAATCACCAAAAAGGTGGACCGATTTGTTCAGAGCCCTCACTGCCAGATAGGCGATTTTGTAAGGTATATATAGGCTACTTTAGAAAAAAATTGATGTTCCACGTGAAAACAATTAAAACTTCCAACACTTAAAGCCGCTGCCGCCGTAATGTCAGTTACTATTAGCCTTGTAAAAAATAAATATTTTCTTGAAATTGGTAAAGATTTGAAATTTTGGTTAAAATTATTTCACGTTATATTTGTTTATCACGAGTAAAAACGTGAGGTACAGCTAGTAATAAACCCATTAAAAATGAATTCCAAACATTTGTTTTGCATTAAACACCGCTCACCAATTAACTGATAATTAAAAATGACATTTCAATATGTTAATGTTTGTATTTGACATACATTCGAATGTACATAATTAATCGAGGACGGAAACGCTGTCTGTCTGTCGTATGGCATTTATATGTTACATATACATATGATTATATGGATCAGAATTCGGTAAACTGTTGGTGTCCCTGGACAAATTGATTCACGATTATAGAAATGGGTTGTTTTATAATAAAATAATGAGCTTCAAAGATGTTTTGGTCGACGAAACACAGGGCCGGTCACAATGAAGTGGAGGTTTTTCGAAAAGATTCAAAATATGATGTGGATGGATGCATAGATGGATGGATGAATGGAAGGGTGGGGATCCACAGAGACTTCAACATAGCAACGACGCCTTCGTTGCTACATTACTAAGGACTCACAGGACGTTCAAAGTTACCTGCAATGACACTGATGAACCGCGTGCATCTAATTATTGTGAACTTCTAAAACAGACCGATATGTACTATGCGCCCATTGGTGGCACGGAACGGCATTTTTTGCTAATATTATGAATCTGAAATTTCAATGGTGATAATCGTAGGTACAAGAACAACTGTGCGGTATGCCTAATCCTAAACATGCCATGTCGGCAGCTTTCAGACCACCTCCGCATTTCTCGGAATGCCTCAGTATCTCTCGAACTGCTTAGACTACCTACACCATGCACTGCGGACATCGTGGAATCTCCATGCATACCACGCGTTTGCATATAGTGGCACCGAAAAAATCTAAATATCTAAGGCACCTCGAGACAAATAACGTTCTAATTACACGATCACTTTCATTAGTAACAGTGACCCGGTTCCCGCACAGATCAGCTTCATTATAAACATACCTTAATCCGTATGTTATAAATGGAGTATAATCCGCGACCGTCTCAAAGCGTAAGCTGCATGAATGAACTTTTGAAAACCGGTTACAAAGATTAGGAGGTGGCCACGAAGTCGAATAAAAAATATATTTTTGTTTTATAATAACTATTCAAAATAGATCACAGAACATTCGCGTGTTAAGATCTTTTTATATCTAAACGTAGCAACAGCAATAACACAAATATAAAGGATAATAAAACATTACGCGATTTCGATGAGGAACAGCAACCGCCACGCCTATTGCTGTATTTATACAGGATTAATCGGTTCTGTTTTCGGTTTTTAAGGATGTGATAACACTTACGAGGAATTATAATTTGGTCGCGGATAGCTAAGGAAATGTGAACAGATTCAAGTAAGACTCCAGTTCTATATGAGCTTGACTCGCATACGGAAAGTACCGCCAAATATTTAACTTTTTATACTTTTACTTATTTACCATCGTGTATGCAATGCACATGCATTGAAAGATTTAAAGTATCTACCTGTTATGGTTCAATACATAAAATATCAATCGCTAAAAAAGCAGGTTTTTTTTTATGAGGACTCCTTTTATTACTATTTTATATGTTGTTACAGCGGACATAGTAACATATACAATCCGTAAATAATATAGTCTCTCAATTACTATCACGGTTCAAAATAAATATATATACAGTCGAATTGAGAACCTCCTCCTTTTTGAAGTCTGTTAAAAAGCCCTCTGACGGAGAGATGGTGGAGGCTAAGTAATAGATTTTACTTACTTACTAATAGTAACAGACGTTATCTTTTGGTTACAGAACCTTAAAATAGTAGCCAACCACATAAGAAGTCTCTTATATATAAGAAGGCCTCTGAAACTGATGACACGTTTGGGTCTCCTCTAGCATCTCTAGAGGAGACCCAAACGTGTCATCAGTTTTTTTTGTCTATTAGGTATATATTAAAGGATATGCCTAAATTAATATCTTAATATAACGTTCCGTCTTAACCGAATAAGTACAAAACATATGTACAAAACATATTTGACGACCCGCATGGCGGAGAAGTCACCATACCGGTCTGACACGCAGTGGGTCCCGGGTTCGATCCCCGGCCAGACAGAAATCTGAATGATGAGTTTACATTCCTGTTCTGGGTCTGGGTGTTTGTGTATTCGTCTTTGTGTGTCCATTGCACCCACGACACAGGAGGAAATCCTACTGTGGGCTATGAGTGTAAAAAGCGTTTATATGTACGTTTGCATTTGGGTTTCGTAAATTAGTGACAGATGACAAAGATAATAAGTGTCCAGAAAAACATGTTTACCATAAGAGTGACCCAATAAAACGTGGATGGCATCCGTCGTTACCTACGTTATCTTAATGCCAATACTAACAGTGTTATCCACTTATCTTATAATACATGATAGATGGATATAAAATATACGAAAGCAACAAAAAGGCGGAAAAGGCAGTGAGACGCAGTAGTATAAATTTTAGGTAGGAATGTATACTGGTAAGCGGGAGATCCCGGTTAAAATTACCGGTACTTCATATAGATTTATTGCATTTTTTCTTTCGAAATGTGTAATGACTGTTGGCCTTTACAGCTTCACCGAATTTTGGTAGCGAGTTTGAAGCTCAGACGACTTTAGGCTCCAAGGCTCTAGATTTTTTGAAAGTTATGCCGGAATATTAAATGAATTGAAAATCTTTTACAGATAGAAGAAAATCATCGTAAGGAACCGTAATAAGAGATAATGCCGTTTATTACACATACAAATATTAAAGATTCAGTATTTTATGCACCACGAATACAAACACTACACAAGGACAAGGACTTTGTGTAGACCCAAAAAACATCCATTTTCAACATTTACAAGTCTGGCTAACCACGGATTGAACCCGGAACAATTTGCATTTCAAACCGTAGTCGGGTGACGATCAGGGCATCAGCGCTTGCTAACGTCTCGATCGCTCCACCGGCTACATAACCCGCTCCGACCACAACGCGACACCAATCGCCATCGATCAAAGTCGTCGGTTGATATATAGGATTCGTCCCTATTACACTGTACTGTACTACCGTATATCAATATGATTTATTGTATCTTAAATGTCATATTACTCTATATATAAGATAGTTACGTTGCTTCGGTGAGATTTAAATTGGACAGAAACGCAATAAATTTGTTAATATTACGATTTGATTTGTTAATACGACATATGTTCTCGTCTTCTTGGTCTTTTCAATTAATTTTTAATACATAAAATGTTCAATGGAATGGAATAGAAGCATTGAATACTGAATATTTAGTGCGTAAATATATTCGCTTTTTATTCGAATACAAATATGTAATCCGCTGAAACAATGGCCCAACATTCCCGGCCGCGGCGCCATCCGTCAGTGTCGGCTGTTGATGAATCGGACACATTTCCCGTATACAGAGCTCGTTGTATCTTATATTGCTACGATATAAATCGTTTAGACTTGTACTATGTAGAGTGGTATATTGATTGTAGAATGTCACCCTATCCGGATAGAAAATGCCTCAAACTGAAACATTCTACGGACAGTATTATTAGTTATGGAAACAGATTGCTCCACCCATGAGTCGTTTAACAGTGCCTTGCGGTTTTGCCCGCGTTTAAAATAATCTTATTTCTTACTAATAATATAAAGGCGAAAGTTTGAGTGTATTTATGCGTGTTTGTTACTCTTTTGCGCAAAAAACTACTAGTCGGATTTGACGCATAGATAGATTATGACCTGGATTAACATATGGGATACTAAACTAACCGCGGTAAACTTGACCGAAGTGAGTAGAGCCGCAGGAATAATCTAGTGTAACAACAAGTTTAGATTTGATGACTTTTGACAAAATGGATTTTGATAAAATAAAGACGAATGTTACGTCAAGATATGGACCAGAAATATATCAACCCTGCAAATTACAATCAATAGTATTGGTTTGATACGATTTCAAATACACGGATAAACAAAAATTCTACAGAGAAATTTATTTATACCCGTATTGCTTCTAAAATCAGTAAAATTGATTTTGATGAGACATTGACGGCTAAGCAGAACCTTAGTAAACAAATTTGGGAAAATTATGAAAATCTACTCCGGATTAATCAGCGAGAATTATTTAAAATATATTTATTGCTATGCTAATCGGAACGTTGTAGTTTATTGCCAGGCGCACACTGCTAAATTTCGCCCATATTCGCCTCAATGTCAGGATTAGATAAATCGATTACATTCCTATCTACGCTCTGCTAATCTTTACAAACAGATAAAATCCAAATATATTCAGTTTTCTCAAAATATTCGTATTGCGAACTAGTTTTGAAAACTACTTAACTGACATTTAGATAAACACGAAATAATATTTCTACCTTAAAATGCATAGGATTTCTGCGTAAAAATCTTTTGCTGACTAATGTTGGTCAAAAAGCATACTCGTGACTACACTCTCTCTCTCGGCATATCAGTGGTGGATGTACGTAAATATTAGGCATTATTTAAACAGAAATACTTTTACGAGATTAATAATACTTTGAAAGTTTTTTCATGGGCCTGCTTTACGCTATAGCAGGAGCCTAATACAATTTGATAGAGCTATCAGTCAGTGTCGGCGGTTGATGCATTGAGCTCATTCTAAGTATTATCGTTGCGGTGACCATCCCTTGCTTATAACGATACTAACTTCTTAGAATGTCTGTCGGTTTAAAAATACTGATAAAAATTGATTCTACGTATTATAACATGGATTTCCTTAAGCGTAAGAGGTAAGTACTGAAGTCATCCCCTTTGTGTTACTTTATTGGGCTTTGAAGGTAAACGAATGTGCAGTCTACCTGAAACGAGTATGTAGTATGTGGTGCAGTGATATTTTTTTATTTAAATAGAAGTAGCAAACGAGTGTACAGCCCCCCTGATGGTAGGTTGCCCCTGTCGCCATAGAAATTTGTTAACAACCTCGGATAGACTTCGAACCCTGCTTTGAAACATCTCGTGTATTTTTCACTTAAATAAAAAGACTGCACTACTTGACACTGCTATTATACGGAAATAGCTATGGGAATGCTGCCTGTAGTATCGAACCACATAAGGTTCTACCTCTTGTAAAACAGAACCAGTGTCCTATCCTACTTTGAGGACTTGATTGTAATATCGACTTTGTTACTCCTTAAAATATAAAATACCGAGAAAAATCTTTAAAATTAGATAATACAATAGAAATATGCATAAAATAAGCGAGAGGGTTTGTTAAACCTCCCATTGGGTTGTTAAATCGAATCCTCGCCTCGTAATAAAGAGAATTCCTTTTTTTACTGCCAATTTTTCTCACATCCATCAAAGTCTCCACGAGCGGTACCCATGAATTTGAGTAACGCTGACTCGGGAAAAAAAGGAAATTTGGACATGACGAGTAACTTTTTATGGCTTCATTATTGGAAGTAATATGCCAAATTTCTCAAACGATACTACGTTTGAATGAAGTTGCGCGTATTGAGCTTGAAGACCTAGTTCGAATATTAGCGTCAAAATTAATTTTACCAATATTATATATCAAGTAGATGGTCCATTTAGGATTTTGAAGGACGTGAGTGTCAAATGTCACGTCATGTGAACTTAATCTATGATACCAGTGGCAAGCATTACGCAGATCATGTAATAAATGCACTCCTTTTTGAAATCGTATTAACGCAGTATTCTACAATATATTGTAGAATACTACCTAATATAGGAGTCATCAGGCATGGTTGTATTGTTGTGACGATTTCAGATTAAATATACGAGTATATTAACGTCTAAATCAGAGTATTGCATACTTTTTTTAATAACATAAGTACACTAACTCTTCCTTTAAGGGAGGTAGCACATGAGCGACAGTTCATTTCGACGACCGTCGCCAACGTCGTGTGTCGCTGCCTGCCCTAAGTGACCGTAGTCGGCGGTCGCTACAACCGACGATAGTTCGAGACGGTCGCTGACGACAGGCGGAGATAATCGCGAAGGTCCTCGACATTAAACTATCGCTCATATATCCTCCCTCCAATGTAGCTCATCATTCAATAACCATTATTATCATTATCATCAATTATACCATTATCATTTAGTCTCATACGCCAATTTGGTGTGTTTGGAGCCTATTGTTAACGCGGGTCATTATAACACAATAAACCCACATGATACCATAATATAATGCATAAATTTACACTTAACATCACTACGATTATGTGTATAATTATAAATTAAATCATTTAAATTAATACTTGCAGTATGACTTAGAAACTAAAATCTCGTTTATATTTTTCTCAAATGTGAATACATTTACTGTTTCATTTCTCGAGAATTTCTGTTTCAACTTTTACGCTTACTGGGTTGAATAATCAGTGCTGATTTAATAAATTAACGTACTTTGGACAGGGCCAGAGTGGCTTTTATAAGGGTTTCCACGAATATGACGCATGGCCCAATTACGTTCGCTTCGTTGAATATATTTTCAACTTTATTACAATTAAAACATTTTTGATGTAAAGGTAAAAACTTGGGAGAAACTTAACGGCAACTAACAATGATGCAGCCACTACACTACCCAGTTCCGGGTTCGATTTCGGATAGAAATAATTTTGTGCTTAATGAAAGTGTATTTCTGAAAGTGAAAGGATAAAGCAATGCTTCTAAGTATTTGGGAAAAAAACAATCAGCCCTTATTCACCAGATGTTTATAACTCTGCGACTTACATAGAATTTAGTTATTTCGACCAGGAAAATACCACCGCCACACCTATTTCTAGCGTGAAGCAGTTCTTGCTTTTCGGTGGAAGGTGTGGTTGCCGGCTCACTTTTATATGAGGCGACCATCTCAGTCCTCGGGAGTAGCAACGCATATGCGATCGACTTCAGACTGAACCCCTGTTCTATATGAAGTTGCTTACAGTTGTCCATGGGCGGTAGTAACCACTTACCATCAGGTGAACTGCATGTTCGTTTGCTACTTCGATCTGATAAAAGAAAATATTTTTTTTATGAAATCAAAGCAGCGAACGACAAACATTCTACTTGATGATAAATGATATCTATCACAAATAGTCACCTATAATCATCCTAAATAATATTAGTCATATCTTCAATTGACATCAAATACAATATAGGCTCTGAAGATAGTAGAACTCTACACTTTTCGGCCTAACACCCTTCAAAACATAGCAGCGCTTAATACTAACATTTGTAAAATAGATCGATGTAGATTTAAAGGAGGTAGGAGTGTGAGGTTGAACTCCGGAGGCGCAAACGAGACTCCTATTTCTACGTTAAGCACTGTTGAGTTTTGGTAAAAAGAATGTGAAGGGGTAAGTAATGAACCTATGTATCCGAAACGTTCCAAGTCAGTCCTCAAACATAGCAAGGCATATGTGACCAACCGCAGTTAAGATTCCCAACATGTCATTGGGCGGCAGTGGGTACTAGCAATTAGCTGGATCGCATGCTCCTTTGCTACCTCTGTTTTATTCATAAAAAAGATGATGCCTTAGCTTTAGTACCACAAAGAGAACACCAATTCTATCACCTTTAGTAGGTAAAAAGTTCTATCCAGTCTACCCTACGCTCGTTTCCCAGAATTCGTCCAAGAGCATTCAACCGACAAACAGCTGCGATCTAATTAACAAAAGGTGCACAGGTGCGTTATGGCGTTAGACTTAATCCACTGCGAGTCGTCGACACCACTCTAGCTAACACACTCTATTGAAATACAACATCGCTTAGGTATAACAGAGAATTGAATGCAGTTGTGTCAATATACCAATTTTTTTAACTTATGCATGGATTTGAGACCCTGTTTGTACTGGTGTTGAATGTAGCAGACGCGTGTCGAGGCAGACAAAGTAGGATTGTTCTATACAATGTGCACTAACGTATTTATACCTACCGTACACTACCAGGCCCAAGCCGTACCTGTCAAAGTTTTGTATTAGAAAATATGATTTTGTCTGTCACGGCAAGTTCTATATATGCCAATTAATAATTCTTTTAGTGGAATTAAGCTGTATCATTTACTTAAGCACCAACGTGAACGGTTTTTTACATATTGTCTCAATACAAGGCATCATTCTCCTCTCTGAGATGAAAACTACTCTATGCCCTACGATTATAATATCTTTTACTTATAGTTCAAAAACTTACGAAATGTTGTCTCGCTTACAAAACACAAATCTTAGGTATGAGGCACAAATAACCTACTGGGTTATTCTTTTTTTATATTATTTCAGTAAAAAGTAATTGTAATATATCAGTATACTAATTCTGTAACGATCTGACACGTGGGAGGCACAGAGTTGGATCCACTGCCGGGTAGATTTCAATGGTGAACATAGATCTCTGTTCTGGGTTGGGGTATTTTTATAGCTTCTAGTAATGTTAGTGTGTGTTGCACCCACAACACCGAATTAACTTGTATGGGGTTTTCAGAGCAGATAGCGTTTACGGTCGCTTTTATTATGAACCCCTTTGAAATTTTAATAACAGCCTTAAAGTCTCTCTTAAAAGGGTCAAATTCAATAAAATATTACATACAAATGACATCCCAGGTGCCCAACACAGGTGTAAAGGTATGGGGCGTAATTAATTCCTTTTTGTGAACACGTGGCACTTTGTAACATAATGTAGGGTTGCCAATCCTTTGATGACAAAACTCCCCTATATTTGTCAAGATCGCAGAATATAAAATAAAACCAAAACATACGTGAATTGCGTCTTTCCTAATCCTATACATACGGATGAATATATGATACATCGGTATGTGTAGGAAACGGAACAAGATATATTAAGGCGCAATTCACGTATATTTTTACAATTAAAATAAATATCATTATTAAATCGTACAGTATCTTCTTGTGTTCGTTGAAAACAAGGATAATAAAAGTGAAAACTAGTACTATCACTATTTACTTCATCTCGCTTCGATTACAACAGCAGAAGATATAAATTAAATACACATTTTTTTCACTATCAAGCATGACCGATATTTCATCTCCTATTATAAGAACATTGATAGTTCAATAAATGGCCAGAGAATAAAATAAAGAAGAATAATATTATTTTCCGGCCTAAAAACTACGAAGTAAATATTAGCAATGGAATTCTTGAACTCATGCGTAGGCAATCGCCGGAGAAACCTAGATATAAATAAAATAAAAAATAAAATTAAAAATATTTGCTGACGAACAAAATTGATTGCGCTTTATAAAGGTTTATTCAATAAACATGATTATTATGTTAATACCAAGTTAGTTTTGGTACTAAACTGATTTTAGCCTATTGAAATCAAGCACGTGCGCAGTTTACCATTCTTCTCGTAATCAATGAGGTCTATAGTCATATTAGTTAACGTAGTTATGACCCTTAAGAAGAGTATAAAATCTTTACCCTAGGGCCACAACATTTGCTTGACGATACAAGACCAGCATTAAGCAAGCTTCAGCTAATTTTGTTAACGATTTGGACCGAAATTTCGTGACTATATAAGGTCGGACAAATATATTTGTTTTAAGCCTCAACGCTGATATGCTTGTAGCGCCAAACTATGAGTCCTAAAGCGATTTTCGTGGCCGTCGGGTTAAATCGCTTACGATTTAAATAAATCCATTAACATAGCCTATTTTTGTCTTACAGCACCAATATGTGAGGCACTGTTGGACTTCAAGGGTTTGTAGACACTTTTTAGAATAGCGTGACTCTGCTATCACGCGTACAACATTAAAAATACATTAGAGAGGTTGGAATTATCTTAGACCTAAGGTTTATGTGGAACGCCTCGAATATTTTGAGTGATAAATTATCCATTTATCGGAAATCTTTCGGAAAATACCTACATATTTACCGGACGAAACGACGAATGAAGGCTACATTACCTACTTATTGCGAAGACGTCTATCTTTGCATGAAAGTTCCATCTATATATTTAATATAGATTCGAAGATTCGTTTATTTTCCCTCGCCTTAATAATAAACATAATATTACTTAAGAGAATGTCTTACTAGTAGACATTAAATGATCTACCGAAATAGTATACATTACATTAGTATTTCATTCTCTTTTTATAACAAAAGACAATACCCATTCTAATCTCGTTAAGAAGTTTACACTGTACCTAGACACTTGAGTCAAACAATATAGACACATACAAACACATATACATTGTATACACACGTGAATTGTACACAAACGCACATATTCAAACCGAAAAGCGTTTACAATAAGGAAACTGTAAACACAGACGAAAAACTCAGACGCGGCTGTCATCCAATCACATTAAAACGCGAGGTCTCCACGAACGCTATGAAAACTGACATACCGTGCAAATATTTGCCGGCTACGGGCCGGGAGGCTACGCAAATAATACTCTGATGCCTGCTAACGACGAGATATTTTTATAGGGTATCAAAAATGCCGAAAACGATTTTAATCGACTCGTACATTTACTTAGTTTATATTATAATACTGTAGGCTACGCATTATGTACGTATGTATTCTGTTTGTTCAATATATTATGAGTGCGCCCGATGGTACCTATTTATTTACACCATTTCACTATCGCAAAACTTTTTGGGTAGTTCAGTAGTCCACGTACGTCGACATTTAGAGGAACGTCCCTCGAACGCACTTTTGCACAAAATCTCGTGGTATCATTTACATCACCTATAAATATACGGTTAAATTACATACATCTTTGTTCTCGGGAATAGCAACGTATCTGTGATTGACTACAGATAGAACTCCTGTTCTATATTTAGTTGGTTACAGGTATCCATGGGTGGGAGTGACCACTTACCATCAGGTGGACAAGTAACTGATAAAACGATTTGAAAACCTTTTGAATTTAAGGTTTATATTGGTTTTAATAAAACCTCAGCCTATTTTGGCCAAAACCGACGGTAGCCGAAGTCGAAGCAATCTCTATACTTTTGTATCAGTATAGCAATAAATTATATTTGATGTCACAACTATGCCAACACTACATATTTACGATGCACAATATTTATGTAAATGGCTCAATGGCAGTGACTAACAGACAAAAAATGTACGCAACTTTCGCGTTTTGCATAGTAATACTGTGCGGTTTAATTATTTGCGTATATGTACAATAGGCATATGTACATATGCCTACATGAGCAGGCATCGTATAGCTATGTATATGCTATAGGGGAATCTGTAGAATGTTTATTTGAAACAATGTATTAGCGTTACGAATTAATTTTGTTCCAAATTAAATTGATAATTATATTAATTAATTAATTTACAGGCTTTGTAATTAAATAGGTAAAATATATCAAATAAATTATAAGCTTTTAAACGTCAATTTCCAAAAAGCGCTTCTTAGTTTTTATTTAGGGTAAATAAGGGACTTCGGTTAAAAATTTCATGAGCCGTCGACGTAAGCTGATTGTCTTTTATCAGTTAGTGATTAAGTTTAATTAAGACTGAATAAAAACTGAATACAGAAGGTATTGGCCAGACTACATAATAAACCGCGTGAGACGTTACACTTGTGTTCTTCGTTAGTTTTACAGAATTACTATGATATGCAAGACCGCAAGTGAAATTACAGTTGTCGGGATTTTTTTTGTCGTAGCACCGTATCAAATCGCAGTGCTACGACGCTATAAGCAAGTTTAGAAATTAACACCATCCCCACACAGCAACAACTTTGTTATTTAATTAGTGTAAACAAAAAAACACTCCATAACAGTACTACGATATAGCCTCCAATCGCTTCTGGAGTTCAAACCCCTACCCTTGATTTTTCCACTAGCGCAATATACGCTCTAGGATTAAAGAATATTTATATCCTAGTGCTTCATACGTTAAAAAATAAAACATTTTAAAATGTATTATATCAAACCATTTCCTGGGAACAAATACATATATTAATATTCATATTACATACAGAACAATTGTCAGTGTTGCAACTTTCAACACACTAATTTGTCGTTATAATGTAAACAAAAGTTGCTGCGCTCGGAATATTGCTTTTTTAGTGACTCACATTTATTTCTAGCCTACTTTGGCCTGCGACTCTGTCCGCATGCACTGCAACACGGTATTTTTTAATTTTTACAGAGAAATTTGTGGAAATCCTCTATATAATTCCCCTTAAGCCTTTAACCTTTGCGAAAGACGTGTTAAAAGTTATACAGTCATGATCAATATTTATACATAAGTTTTTACATACTAAATTGGCGTTATTATGAAATTCAGACTGACTTTAAGTACTATTTTTATATCTGAGGTGAGTCCTTGTGGCTTTGTGACTTTAGAGTAAACTGATGGTATAACTGTCAGAAATTATCTAATGGTTATACTGTGTAGCATTT
>MOOZ01000601.1:191036-202675 GCA_002930495.1 Cecropterus lyciades | reverse complement strand
TCAGAAATTATCTAATGGTTATACTGTGTAGCATTTAACAACAGTAAATTACTGTCCTAAATTCAATGTAGCTGCCAAACAAGCCAACTTAGTCAGATGTAAAGCAAGACACTGGGGCTAGCTTTTATTTTGTATGTAAAATAAAAGATTGTATAAAAAGAAGGAAAATAACAACTTTAATATATTTGGATGAACTGATTGAACTATACGAAAGAAGAAAGTGCAAATCCAGTGAAATTCTTGCTGGACCCTCTCAGTTGAAGTGTTGTTCTGATTAAATAAATATAGTAACTAAAAATATAATGGTTTTTAATAAATGTAAGACTATTTTTGACATTAACTTACCACTTTGCACATTTATTTAAACTTAAACTTAAATTATTACAATAATAAAATTATGAAAATAAATATGCAATTTTATGAAACAAAATCGTAAATTTTCAATGAATATTAGGAATAAAATGGACATTTAAATGAAAATATTTTAATATACAGGAAATGTGAGCATCATTTGCCCAAAAATGTACCATTTTTCAAACTTTTGCTTTGTAAGAACCTGAACCTTTGAAGATGCTTTTTAAGAACCGAGTACCCAGGGCTTTTCAGAAACATACAATCTATACTTTTCAGATACATCTAAAAATGTACTTAAGTGACAAATCTATTGTTATTTATTTCTATCTGTAATATGTTAAAATTTAATACCTATTTTGGTATGAAAAAAGTCTACTCTTGAAACCAGAAAAGCCTTGTAGCCAAAAACAAGTGGCAATTTAGCAGATTTCTGTTTGAACACCTCAGAAATATTAAAACAAAGTCTCACTAAATGTAAAAAAAAAACACTATAAATTAGGAATATAATAAATGTAATAGGTGATTTGAGATGAAGTAAAAAGTATTTAATGTATAAAAAAAATTAAACATATTACGGTATAGTATCCAGGTTTCAGAGTATGGTTACTTATTTTCTTACAATTTTTTTTTCTCAAATTAGTTACACAGTATATTATACAGCCTTAGTTTTAGAGGAGTTTAAACATCTGACATTAAAGTCACATGTAGGACAATGTAATCAATGACCCAGAAAAATATCAGATGATTTCCCAAACAAAACTTACATAACGCCAGTGACTCTCACCTTGCACCACTGAGATGTGGTGGCTTCTTTAATTTGTTTATTTACAAACATATATAGCGTTAAAATTTGTTCTAAACTTAAAAATGAGGCTGGTGAATTGATGTGGTGATGACATGTCACGTAATTACGAAGACATTATTAGTTTGTCAGTCGATTCGTAGGAGTTCACGACAAAGGGAGAATCTTGTGTAAAGTTAAAATATTGGTATTGAAAACAGTTCGGCAGATGAACGAAAATTCGTTTCCTAACAGCGTGCGAAGCGAACAGCTGCGAGGCGAGGCCGGCGAGCCGGCGCCAGGCCCAGCCACGCCACTAAACCCCCCGATATAGTCAAATAGGTTAGCACCTCTAAAGAAACTTTGGACCCATCCTACACGGCTTCGAATCACACTATTACATACAACAAAAATCGTACTCACGTGAAATCACCGGTATCATCCAACAACAAGCATCATTCCAGTCCAAAAAGGACTGCCACTGAATAAATAATAATCACAACTGAACACAGAACATTTTATATGCCTTCCAACGCAATATTGCACATACGGCCTCAAAACCATCGATAACTCATAACAGATTGCACGAAAACACATACACAGGAACAAGGTATACACGCGGAAACTTAAATATTCACAACATAAACGATATAACACCTAACAACGGGTATCACTTTTCTTCGTCCTTGCATTCACATAAATTGGCAGCCATCTTGCGTTCGTGCAAAACGGTTGAATGTTGCCCGGTTATATCTTCTAATTTCCCATTTCTGGTAACTCTTTATATATTTAAAAATACGTTAAACTTTCAATTGTACAAAGTAAACAAAAATATTTATGTACGATTATTCATTAAAGCTACTGTTTTTAATAACACAATTTAATTAATAATAGATGTTTTATTATTTTCTATTAAAAGTTATGGAATTATTGCTAAAGTAAATTTACGCTATTAATTTTTTTTACAAATAAAAAGGCAAGAATAATAATCTTGCAACATTGCTTACTGAGCATAGACACAAGTTTTTATGTTTTAATATTATGATAATAAATTTGTACAGCTAATGATAATATTATAAAATATTGACAATTATAATATTGTAAATATTTTTGTCTGATTAAGTGTGTAACATTATTAATATAATTTTCATACATTATCAGTATGTTTATTTGTTGATAGTTTAATTTATTTTCCGTTATTAACCCACAGAGTATACATGTGTTGCAAGTTTATAATAATTGACCACAAGATGGCATTGTATCATACATACACACACTTTTTAGTTTTAAGCCCTCCTAGTGTATAAAAAAAAACACATTCCAATGTAATAAAGCGTAATCCTATTAAGTTAAAGAAACCACATTTATAATTATTTGTAAGTAAGTTAATTAGTAAATAAATCTACAACCCGAGCGTGTCAGAAGGGTACTATTTTTTACTCGGTCGCTTTATTTATCGTGAAATTAAAAAGGGTGCATAACATTTTATATATAAAATTCTCGTTAGTTACCTTACTCCTCCGAAACGGCTTTACCGATTTTTACCAAATTTTATATGCATATTCAGTAGGTCTGAGAATCGGCTACTATCTATTTTTCATACCCTAAGTGATTAGGGTTGTTCACCCTTAACATTTTTGTTTTTTAATTTTTGGAATTAAAAATACATACAATCCTGATTTTTTACCCTTTTATCACCAACCCCTATTTTTTAATAGCCATTTTAGTAATTTGATCATTGATATGGCAAAACAATGTTTGCCGGGTCAACTAGTCTCTTTATAATAATTGTTTTTTACCTTCTTTATTTATAGTTATAATATCGTAATACATTTAAAATGCATATATTGCATTTTACTTTAAATAAAAATATAACATAGTAATTTATTAATCTTTATTAAATTATTTTATTACAAATTATGTTGTATCTGTATGGTACGCTGAATTTATGTATAAGGTCACTATCATTTTATATTCGCGTTACAAAATTCGCGACAGTATCATTATATAGTCAATTTTATTCGGTCGGTTTTCAATATTCACTCTAACTGTTTTTGCCAAAAGAAATATAAATTCAGAAGAATAAAATGCTTTTAACCATAATATTATGTCAACGAATAATTAAATCCGGGCGAGTATGGGATGACTGCATTCAAATGAACACAAACGTAACACTCCTCTTGTTAATTTAACCGACTTCCAAAAAATGGTGGAGACTATCGGTTTAATTTTATTATTATTTCACGACTGCGTCATACGAGTACCTATGGTTAATTGTATACAAAGTTTACAACGAGTTTAAATTCGTGCCCAGGTGACGGTTCGTGACCCAGGAAATGCTGGTCTTTATTTTATTCTAATTTTATTTTATTTATTAATGCGATACCTACAGAGTTGTTGCTTCCTTGTTGGGCAAAAATGCAATTCACATAAAAATTTCTGGCAAAAGAACTAAACCTTCGTGTGAGTGATAAAATTTTATGCATACCAATGCTTAGATTCAATAATAACACAAAACAAAAACGCTAATTATGCAGGAGAGCCAGGATAAAAGTCAACAATGCTTTTTGTATATAACTAATGAAGTTAAAATAATTTGATAAGGCCACTAGTTAGTGCACCAACTTTTAAATTCTACGCGTTTTTTTTGATAAACCTGTATATATAACTTAAAATTTTGATCACCAAACAGGTCTATCGCGCAGTGAGTTCCGGGTTTGATCCCCGGCCAAACCAGACATCGAAATGATGAGTTTACATTCTGTTCTGGGTCTGGGTGTTTGTATATTCGTCTTTGTGTGTTCATGGTACCCATGACACAAGAAAATCCTAGTGTGGACCTATGAGTGTAGAAAACGTTCGTTTCGTTTCTAAATATATTACTATAACTATTTTTGAAAAGAATTACGTTATCATGACGCCATTTATACCTTTTTTTTCATAAAAAGAGACGTTTTTGTTGTTTCTAGTATTTTTTTCTGCTTACTTAACAACTCCATAGTAGCGACTGTTCGGTACGCAATAATATAATCTATTATTATAATTCCATTCCATTATTATTATTTCCATTATCTATACTAATATTATAAAGCTGAAGAGTTTGTTTGTTTGAACGCGCTAATCTCAGGAACTACTGGTTACATATCCCATTTATCGAGGAAGGCTATAGGCTATATATCATCACGCTAAGACCCGCAGGAGCTGAGCACCAATGAAGAATGTTTCAAAATCGGGTTTTTTTTCTAATGAGAGCTTCCGCTGCATTCATAGTGTTTATGTATGTCACGTTACATTTCTTTTTAACGCGGGTGAAACCGCGAGCTCAGCTAGTTATTTGATAAAATTACTAACAAATTTTAGATATTTTACGTGATTTGTATTTAAGGTTGATAGTAGCTCTTAATTTAGTATTGTATGTGCATATGGATTTGAAATAAAACAACAAAATGTTGGATACAGTCTAATTTTTAATTTTTCACTTATTTTTTTGTGTTTTACAAAAAATAACTTACAGACCACAGGTCTTACGTTTATGTAACTTAGGTATATTATGTAATCAACATTGACAATGTTAGTTTAGCCTAAGGAAGAAGAATAGAAAAATGCATGTTCAATTAAAAATACGGATACAATTTTTTGGTAAATTTGATACATTTTGCATACATCGGCCAAAATGAGCAACATTACCATTCATTATCATTATCACAATTATCCATACACGAATCATAGTACGGCCTTCTAAAACGAAGGATTCACTTAATCACTTTAGAGCGGTCAAATAAATTCTACGATAAGTACCGTCGATAGTGAATACAGTGCGGTCGGAATGCGAGCAGACACATCCACATCACGAATACGGTAAAATGCATTTAACACGAGTCGAACAGTTCTGCTCTGACTAGACAGTCACACACACAATCGTCTAAGGCCACCGTTATCGGAGTCCGCTCGGAACTCCGCGAGTTGACTGAGTCAACGACTACGTCTACTGGAATTTTCGTTCGAAAACCGTGACGTTTTCCCGAATGTTTTCCGTTCGTCGTCGTGGAGGGACGAGGGCGAGCCGCGCGGTCATTTTATGATGACCTCGGGGGTCTTCTGGTACTCCAGCGGCAGGAAGATGTGCATCATCTTCTCGATCTCTCCGCGGCACAGTGGGCAGCGTTCGCATCTGTAATTATGACATTTATAATTAGTAATTATATTAAAAAAATTAAAAGGATAATTATCTCTAACCATTAATTATCTATTAATTCGAATAGTTCTTTTTTTAGTTTTTATTAGTTAGTTTACTATAAGCGGCATCAAGAAAATTGGTAGAATGAGGACTGAACGACAACAGTGTACGTTTATAGCTATGGTTTGCTTGCAACGATTATGTTTCATTGTTGCATTTCAGCTTTTCTTAGTAACGGCAGGTCTGGATTACACCATACAAAATTATTTTAACAGAGATTAATTGAGAAAAGAGTTAAGTATAAAACACCATTAACCTAACAGCATTTTTCTTTTAATTCAAGTTGATGTACCGATACATACATCTCTGGGTCACTAGTAACAGCACTATTAAGCATTGCTCTATTCCGGTTTATATATAGTTCGTTGACATTTGGATATAATTTAGGATAGGAAAATATGTGCTTATGTTTCTGTATGGTCTGCATTTTTTCGTGGTTAACTGTAGCATTCCATGACATTGGCATTATCACTGGGCGGAATGTCAGTGGGCTCGCCACTGTGAAGTGTAGGACATCATCATAGGGCTGCAATTAGTTTTAGCACATGGCAGCCGGCCCGTTACTACGAAGCGTCACGGTAAGTCTGGCCTATAGCCGTCTCTGATTAATATCAGGATCGTACATGAAAAGATAAATATTGCAGACCCACCGTAACATAGGCACATGCGTCACTATCCTCCACTACTAGATCAGGGATGTAGCGAATATTCGCATCCGCATCCGCAAATGCGGAGCTTCCGTGTATATTTGGTCATCCGCATTCGTCTCCGCGGATGTGAAAAAATCGGCATCCGCAACATCCCCGTATTAGTTAGGATTAGGTTGATCCAACAGAGACGATGGGCGCGTACAGTTACCTCGGCGCGCAGGCGGCGCAGCAGAGCACGTGGCGGCACGGCAGGAACAGCGTGTCGACGGCGCCGTCCATGCACACGCGGCACGCCAGCGCGCCGCCGCTGCGGGACCGCGAGCGCCAGCGGGGCTGCCGGGGGACCACACCGTTACTTATGGACTTCACACGGTTCGACTATTACTACATAACTATATGGCGTATTTTAAACAAGAAACACACAAAGGACCGATGATACACTGTTAGTTATGAAGTTTACAGGTTTACACAATTAGGGTTTCAAACGATACTTTTAAAGGATGTTGGAGAATAAATACCAGCAAGTAATGTAGTTTCATAATATATGTATATAGAAAAAAAACAACAATAACATTCTATGATAATCACATTTTGAGAACATGAAAAAAATGTTTTCAAAGGTGTATGAAAGCTATTAACTAGATTTGTGTTTTGGACTTTTATCTAGAAGTTTAACTTGAATTAATCTAAGAGGAAAAAAAAAGAATGTAAAATCTATCAACCATGTCAGAGTTTTGAGTTATGATCTAATCCTAAGACGGGTTTATATGGTGAAAGACTAACAGCAGTGAGTACCGCCTGATCAACAGTGAGTACCATCGGGTGAGCGACGAGTACAACATGGTCAATAGCAAGCACCGCCTGATAAACAACGAGTATCATACGGTCAGTGTCAAACACCGCCCGTTTAATGGTATACCGCACAATCAGCAGTGACTACCGCACAGTCAGCGGCGAGTACCACACCCGAGCAACTGCGAGCACCGCCTGCTAAAGCCTGCCGTTACTCGGTCAGTCACCTGAGGGGCGGCCGCTTCCGCGGAAATTGTGGGGATGGTAAATATCTTTTACACTCGTACATTATATTACAATGATTTGAATAACATTGTATTATTATGCATAAACGTTGAGCATCCGGGAGGTATGCGATCTCGTAGAGAAGCGGGGAGAAGCGGAGCGTACCTGGTCGGTGGTGCCCCCGGAGCGGCGGCGCGCGCGCGGCGTGTGCTGGCCGCGGTGCGCGGCGCGGCGCGCGCGGTCGTGCACCTCGCGGCACGTGCGTCGGATGTCGAACACGTAGCGCCGCCCCAGCGTCGACGAGTCGTTGAAGATCGACGCTATCGTGCCCTAAGGACGACGGTTCGCGTTACTTTTTGAAGTGATAACTGCTCATGGGAGGTCATGAACCGCTTCGTTACGTGACGCGTAACGGCGCCAATCTGTCTCACTTCTCTCGCACGTACGGCGGCGGCGGGCTGGCTCCTCCTCTCTCACCCTATCGCACAGCGCTAGCCATGTTTTCTACATATTTACGTTTCTCTCATTTTTTTAATATACATATCTAAACCGACAATAGACACAATCCTCCACGATTCTGTCGGCTTTCTTTCTTGCCACGAATGTGGATTGAACTTTCTCCTAAGTTATCCCCGAATTGCTAAGACATGGAGCTTTTTAAAAAAGGTGCAAAAAAGACTCCTCAATTCCTCTAATATCACAAATGTATATAGGCGACGGCGATTATTTTCCACCAGGTAACTTGTCTGCCTCATGGTTAAATACAATTATAAAAAGTCACCACAGATATTTCCAACAACAAGAAGTAAGCAGTATAACGTTACTATTCAAATATTTCTAATATTTTTAATTCAATTTTGTCGTCTGTGAAAAAAATAAATAAAGTAATAAATGACACTACACCAAACAATATATCGAAAAAATATACAATTCATAATATTTAAAACAAAAAATAAAACAAATCATGTTAAACAAAGAATATCAGACATTAGTAGACAATACAATAGTGACAAACCCAACTCAATTCTTGAAAATAAATGATTTCCACGAACAATAAACACTGACACGAAATAATAAAATTCAAATAAAGATAATCGATTTTACGGAACGAAGGATACGCAACTACCACAAGAAGAGTTAGAAAATGGTAACAGGACGTCTAGTAATTATGTGAAACATTTAGGGAGGGGTTGAATTTCATCGTCACGTAGAAGGAAGGAGCCTCAGTTTTATATCACCCTTTTCTCTCTCCGAGAAACTGTATAATTGCGATTAAAAGTAAAACATGTTACTACTTTAAGTGTATGTGTGTGTCGGAAAAAAAAACTCGTTCTTACTTAAGTTTTATCAGAACATCGTTCAACAACATAGTTACAACACTAAGTGATAAATCACGTCTTGTCAATTTACAAAAACTTGATATCCCGTCATATAACGACCCAATTAGGATCCAAATCTCCTAAAGACTTAGGTACGTTTGATATCCAAATAAACGTTTATGCGTCTATTAGTAGTCGTTATTGAAGCCACACCTCCAATGAATAAATAATGAGTACGTATGCGAGCAAAGTTCAACTATTTGATATTCAGGGGCCCGCTCGATAAAAATAAACACAGGTTGGTGCCTACCTGTACCTATTGTGGCAAAAAAAACTGTGTAGTAAGTGTCGTGACTTGTAAAAAATGAATGATATCATTCTGCAAGGTAGTAGAACGAGTATGGTCGACCGTGCAGGTACCACCAACACACTTATTTCTATCGTAAGGCAGTTTTTGCTTGAGGTGGAAGTGTGCTTGTCGGCTTTCATATGAAGCGAACATCTTATTCCTCGGGAGTAGCAACGCATCTGTGATTGACAGCAGATAGAACCCCTGTTTCATATGAAGTTATTGCAAATGCCCATGGGCGATAGTGAGTACATATTATTAGGTGGATTGCATGCTCGTTTGTTACTTCAATTGTATAAAAAAAATCTTCATTACTACAAATATTAATTGCATATCGCTCAGGGAGAATAAAAGGTTCCTAATGCGAAATTTGTACATATATTGTCGGATAATAAACTTGTACTTTGGAAGTTTCTTAAAGCGCGCGGTTATTAAAGAGACGTATATATGTTACGTCTATCCTTTTCTAGCACGAAATCGTCACTTTTTAATTCGCTTGACGACAGACTACGTTACTAGGAGCATTTTCAAGAATATAAATTAATAAAAACAAAATAATATAATTATCTTTGTCCTTATTACACTTCGGTAAACATAATGCGATTGAAGTTTCTTTGTTGAATATAATAATAACCGTTATTCAATTAGGTACCAAAATTGAACAAAATTACCATTGCAAATTAGTTTAGTGAGAAATACAATACAAGGAAATAACAAGAATATTTTAATATGGCGCAAATTGATAAATTGGTTGTTTTTGTCGAATGATTATTATATATTTTTCTATATATACTACGTAGAACCTACCTTGTTTTCGATATTTTAATAACTAAAATCGTATGTTGTGTATAACCGAAGTAGATTTTCCAGGGGAGACTTGAACAATAATGATCGATGAGAAGAAAAGGTTAGTCTAAGAAAAAACTAATATCTGAATTATTTCTCACCCTATGCTACGTCGTTGGTAAGGTTGATTAAAAAAAAAACAAGAAATCCTCCAGTTTCATGTGCTTTTTCAGTTATTGCATATTTTAGGGCGGGCTTATTTCCTCACCCCATAACCCGTCCTCACTGTTTATATTATATTATGGAATATATTTACTATATTGAATATTGAACTATAGTTATGAATCTGAACAATAGTAATAAACCGGAAAATGAATAAATAAAAAATATTTAAATAATTTATAAACACGAAAATTTCTTATATACTTTAGTCTACTTATTTTTACGACAAAATTTCATGTCTTAGCTGCATATTGGTGCATGCTAATAAAATAATTTGGGCGGTCTGAAACCGAACATAAAAACCGGAAGTCGCCATTTTGACGCGTTGCTTTCTAACGTCCTTTCTCTAGTTCACAACAGGCTTTGAATGTAAGTATTGAATACGTACCTATTGCTTATATTGCTTATTAAAACTCTTTTATTTTATATTAATAATTAATATTATGTTTGGGAGGTTTTATAGCACATGATATAATAATTACTTTTACTTACAAATTATCATTGTAAGCGGTGATTCTTTTTTTTTCAAATGCGAACTTACTAAAGTAAAGCATGAGATAGACGTTCTAAAAATTGGATATAATGTACAATGAATGGTCACACAAATAAATAGACTATTTCATACATTATTGCAAGATGAAGACTGAATACGTATGATTAAGATAAAAAACAGAAAACAGAGTAAAAAAATCAAACTACAGATATTCTAGATACAATTTGCGGGAGGAGGGGAAGTCTGCCTTGAAGTGGAACACAACTAAGATTGCGATCAAAATGAATGTTTGGATAGATTAATGTTTACGGTATGTTACTTGATAACGCTGGAACTACTGAACGCATATGATTCCAATTTGGAACAGGAATAGATTATAGCCCGGAATAGCACATAACCTACTTTTCATCCAGAAAAAATGTACGATTACCGTAGGAAAGAGTAAACGCAGGCGCGGGTCGTAAATGTTATATTCACCTTAAGATCCCGTATGAACTGCTCAGTGACATCGGTCCGGACAGTCTCGCAGCAGTAGAACGCGTGCTTCTCGGTGACGGCGCGGTAGAGCGCGGCGGCCTGGCCCGACGTGGCCATCTTCACGTGCAGCGTGGCTTCGTGGCCCTCCTCCGTCACGTACGACAGCTGGAAGATGCGCCGGTGCGGCTGGGCGCGGTGGATCGCCGTGTACGGGATACTGGAATGATGAAAAACCCAACTGGTTTAATATATGAGGGTGAAGACGGTAGAACCTTTTGTGATTCGTCCCGAGAAGGCTTTGTGGTTCGTCCGGAGGTATTACTTCTTTATATCCTGACATAATTCGCCAAAAAAAGGAGTGTAAAACGTAGGGTTAGAGGGCACAAGGTTTCTCCCCCACTACATTTTAAAACCCAAGTACCTCCTTATATGACATTTTGTTTTCGTCCTAATTTTTTTAAGCCTACGTTCGGCGTGTATTGAATTCGGTCTCACACAATAGTACGTGTTCTAATTTAATGCTCATTTTAAAGTCACGAACATATTCAAATTAACTTTAACGATAAACTAAAAATAAATCTACAGAAAACATAGATATCTATTACAAGCTTAAGAACTATCCAAAATGTTTTAAACATACATAAAAATGACTAAATCTCACTTGCCCGAAATGGCAACAATATCATTTTAATAATACAAATGTATTATTAGCAAACGGGCATGCAACTGATAATTTAAAATGTTACAAGGGGAATGCAAAATAGTGTTATATTTGCGGAGCCGGTCTCATATCACACCTATGTTGAATATGCCCTGTTTGTGCTGATAAGATAACATAAGCGCCATTAAGTATGGACCAGCTGCGAAAATAGTTCGCAAACTATTCATACAATGTGATATTTATTTGCAAACAGTTAATTACGGCTTAAATTAGACTACTCTGATGTTTTTTAT
>MOOZ01000601.1:160315-174798 GCA_002930495.1 Cecropterus lyciades | reverse complement strand
GGTATATTAATTTCATCAGACATAGATACGAAATGTTTTCCTAGTCAGATTCAACTGAACTATAGTAACATAAGTAATTCGCAAAATTCAAGGTCTCCAGTTTTTACACTTCCAAATGTCGAGAGGTTCAAACTGGTTAGTACACGGAATTAGAGTATTAATAACATAGAATAAAAAAATACTAAAATATTACCTCTGTCTGCCATAACATTATATATTCAACTTCACATAATTACGACATAATTTTACCACACCTATTTCTGCATCATAACAACAGTGTTAAGCGCTGCTGTATTCTGGTCTGAAGGGTGGTAGTATGTGGTAAGGGAGAGAAGAGAGAAGCATTCCATCTTAGTCCTCAGGGGTAGCAACGCATCTGTTGCTAACCTGAGATGAGACTTTGACCTTACCTAGGGTTGATTACAGATGTCCATGGGCGGCAGTAGCCACTTACCATCAGGTGAGCTGCATGCTCGTTTGCTTCTTCCATACTATAAAAAAGTAAGATTATCAAAGTACGCAATAAATCCATCATTATTGCGTTACCTTGCGATTCCAACAAGTAATATTAGTGGCATTGTTTGAAAACCACACTTTCAGCTAACCTTGTTGATAAGCAGTTGTTTATATTGAACGCGGCCAGCGTACTGTTTACCTGTTATTGCAACTGTCGTTTATTATAAATTTAACGACATTGTTATTTCAACCAGGGATGCTATCAATATTATACACACTTATTTCTGCCTTATAACAGCAGTGTTATGCTCTGTTGTGTTTTAGTCTGACGGGTGTGGTAAGGGAGACATAATTACCGATGCATTCCAATTTAGTCCTCAGGGGTAGCAACGCAGCTGTTTCTAACTTTAGGTGAGACTTTGCTCTTACCTAAGGTTGATTACAGATGTCCATGGGCGGCAGTAGTCACTTACCATCAGGTGGACTGTACGCTTGTTTGTTACTTCCGAAGTATATAAAAAAAAAACTATAAATATTTGTGTGATAATATCTACCTTTAAAGCAACATCTTCAAGTCATTACTATTCTATTTCAAGTGAAGTCACCTACTTTAGAGAATTATTTTATTGTTATATTTATTGGACCATATTTCATAGTCATAACTGTATATATCCTTACCCTATGTAGAGAAAACCTAAAGAAACTTGATTACTTATTTACTACGTTACTATTGATTAATAAGATTGATTGAGTTAGTAATCATCAATCAATCTTACTATTTATCAACGCATTCTTTCGTTTAGATATCGTGCGATTATGGTGCCTTTCCAGAGTTTTGGGAGCTGTAACTAATCGATCTGTGAGGTGGACGCTAAACTATGTAATACTATTTGACCACTTCCACTAAATCCAAAGTAAGATAAGCTATGAGACGAGATGAAGATGATTCTATTGATACACCGATCGTGGAACTTTAGCTCACACCCGTAGCTCCAATCCTTAGCTCACAAACCTTATATAAAAAGCTTAGTTGAAGCAATTTCCACCACAAATAATTTGAGCATTGAAAATCACTGATGCTCTGTCTGGAAGAACGGCACTTATTTGCGTGACATATTTAATTTCAAGTATTTCAAAGCTAACCAGAACAGTCTTACTGGTAATCAAAAATGTATATCTTTTTGTGAGCTATCAATAGACATGCATTTAAAGGTGGTAGAACTCTTTGTGGTTCGGCTCCGGAACCACCACCGCTACACCTATTTCTGCCTAATAACAACAGTGTGATGCGCTGCTGTGTTCTGGTCTGAAGAGTGTGGTAAGGGAGACATGAGGCATTCCATCTTAGTCCTCAGGGGTAGCAACGCATCTTTAGCTAACCGCAGGTAAGACTGTGATCTTATTTGGGGTTGATTCCATTTATCCATGGGCGGCAGTGGCCAATTACCATCAGGTGGAATGCATGTTCGTTTGCTACTTCCATATTATAAAAAAATGCACCCAATAATGTTACTTTAATTTAACATTAGTATTCGATAAAGGTAGTGATGTTCTTATCGCAATGACTTCCAGTGTATTTTAGGTACAATCGTCATTTTTGGTAAATAAGCAAATTTTATCGCGGTGCGGTTGGTTCTGACACAAATAACAATTCGTATCAATTTCCTAGGTCGACGAGGGCGTGTAAAGGACGATTTATTTATATTTTTTGCTTTTACATTTAAAATAAAACTAGGTACCTACTAAATATAAATTATTTAACAACTATCCATTCAACGGCATTCTTATTTATAAAATGTCCATTAGAATTTTCCACCAAACGTATAAAATTGGATTCTTAGCTGTCCAATTGTTAGGATAGGTGAGGTTGGGCTCTGGCTCTTCCCATGCATGAAGCATACCCCACTCTACTCTCATTAGTGGAAAGCGAAGCAGCTCAAAAGCAGATAATAAAAGGCAATGAGTAAATAAATACTTTTATTTAAAAACTGTAAAATCGTACCTACTGAAACGACAAAATCATATCAAATAGAAACGTATATAAGGATAAATTTTACAAGACTAGTATAAAGAAGCGATTTTGATAGAAAACCGATTCTAATAGTGAAAACCAAGTCTTTTACATAGCGAATGTAGAACAAAACAAAAACATTATTATCTTAGTACGCAAATATGAAGAATGCATCGATAAGTCATCGATAAAATTGATTTTTCCGATAGGCAAAACCGCGCACTACAAAAACACTATTAAACATAATACATGTGCGTTTCAATATTAAAAATGTCCTTCAAATTGTCTCGCGGATGCCAACATGGCGCCTAAATATATTCTGTACAAGCGCGCGAAAACACCGCCATCTTGTTATTTACGCTATAATCATATTCTTCGCAAATATTATGTTATGTCGCTTACTTAACTTGTTATCGGCTTAGGATTTACGCGGATGATTTATTCAAAGCTATGATTATATCTACTATTTAGCAAATAGTTTGTAAATGTTACGGGATTCATGCGGCCATTTTATTTTTATCCGACTAAAACTTGTGTTAGGTGCTTGCTTCAAAGGCTATCTTGCTGTTACAAGCTAAAATTTTAAGGTAGGGATGCCCTTCCCCCCATATAAAAGCTAAGAAAAAATGTCTTCAATATGGGTCTGGATGTTTGTGTATTCGTCTTTGTGTGCCCATGGCAGTCACGACACAAAAAAGAGTCCTATTGTGGGACTATGAGTGTAGAAATTGTTTATGTATTCAAAATAAACGAAATCAGTGAGAAAGATGGAAACCTTAAGTAATTATAGGAACAATATACGTCGATTCCGTATGACCCATACATCAATCCGGTTTGGGTTTGGGTATGATGACTTTAAAATTCCAAATATACGTTACAAATATATATAAGGCCATTAAAATTCGCAATTTACCACCATGACTTGTTGTTATCATATCGATGCATGTTCTTTTTGTATTTTTTTCCCTGATTATTACTTAAATTGACGTATTGAGGTCTGTGACTTTATGACTGGCATTTTCATTTTCATATCAACGATTATATTTCTCCTTCAATAATTTTGAAAAATGCTTGTCAAACCGGGATCATCTTGCAATAATATTCATTCATTACAAAGGGTCTTATCATGGAATTTTATAATTTAGGCACCTAAAACAACTCAATGAGATACCGGGGTTATCGCCACCAGTAACCGTCGGTTCCGATAGCATTTGCGATAATTAAGTAATAAATAATCGACGCTTTGACGGTCAGGGTTGAAAAGTCGTTGGCCATAGCTATCTGCTATATTTCGTTACAATATGGGTGATAACGATACTTAGCAACCGTGTGTTTATCCTTTGCCATTATGATATAACATTGAATCATTAATTGATAAAGAAACAAGAGTTTCAACACAAATCAATATATGTATAATAAAACGCTTCCGTTACTGAGTGACTGAATAACTGACAACGCACAGCCGAAACTACTGAGCGTTGAAGGTTGACATTTGGTACGAAGATTCCTTAGGGAGGATAGAGCACTAAGAGGATTTTTGGAAATTCCACCCCGAAGGGGATGAAAAGGATAAAAACTTTTATATGAAAGTTCTACACTGTTGAAGTTAGTGACTTGAAAATTTAGATTTTAGTT
Organism: Cecropterus lyciades; assembly: GCA_002930495.1. Lineage (NCBI taxonomy): Eukaryota > Metazoa > Arthropoda > Insecta > Lepidoptera > Hesperiidae > Cecropterus > Cecropterus lyciades. The sequence goes on along the minus strand of MOOZ01000601.1, from coordinate 170,696 downwards.
GTTAACAACAACTAAATCAATGCGTATTTCAGATTTTTCTGAAAATTAACCCTCAACCCCTTCAAAAGGGGGATGAAAGATGGGATAAAGAATTTGTTTGAACACGTTAATCTCAGGTTAGTCCATTTATTGAGGAATGCTATATTTTATCACGCTATGTTTTTGTTTACATTTTTATTATGTAGTAGCGAGTGAAACCGCGGGGTACATCTAGTAATTTTATATAACGAGATATAGGTTTATATCAAATCCTTTAAAAAATTCAAACTTTATTCTGATCGCAATTTAGGTGAGGGCCACTTCACGAGGCATTCTAATTAGGTCCTCTGAGGTGGCCACATAGGCAGTTAATCACGTAGGATTAATCCGATATGTGCAGTTAATTATAGATTTTAATGTGCAATAGTGACTAGCCATCCATCAAAACATTAATAATAAATTCAAGATTATTAAAAAAAATGAATATTAATTGCTCGGCAGTATTCGCCAAATTTGACATAATTATTTTTTATTGCAAATATATTATCAACTAGATCAATTATCCTTGTCATGTATTAGTTCGATCTTTACGGTATGTGCCATTCTCTTCCGGAGTCTATCTCCGCAGTAGAATCAACTTCAGATCGAAGGCTAAAATATTTTTTTATATGTATACTAAGTCATTTATTTCTATTTATGATAATATCAACATTGAATTCAACCTCTGAAAACTGATTTATGAGATGGACATTTTCTTAAGAAGGAGATCCTCGTGGACTACCTCCGGAAGGAGCAAAAGGGGTATGTCTCACTCTTACCGATTAAAACACCGCGGCGTTCCTCTGGCTCATGGGAAGCGTTAGCATTAAACTCGGGGAACATAAAAATAGTCCTAATTTGATTTTCTTTAAAAGCTCCTCGGTATTCTTAATTATATGATATTTCTATTCGATTAATTTTCCTTTCTATATTGCTGTTTTCTCCAAGATACGTACCAACGATTTCACCAGTCTATTTTATTTTTGTAGCAAATATTAAAAAATCTGCGTCATAGACTTCTTCTTTGTAGACTTTTACGTATAATTTATTCTCATACCGTAAATCATAATTTATATACGTGCATAAGTTCAAATTAAGTTTCGTAACCTTGAGTTCAATAAAATTTTCGTACATCTCAATTTGGCTGGATCAGCCAAACGATCAAATTAAGAAACAATAATATTGGACAGATTCCAATCGTAAAACTGCATCGATAATCAGATGTTACGTCAATTGTTCTTTGTTTCAAGATTTTAGTTTGAAGGAAGCATTAATTTATTATAATGAACAAATAATAATGAATTTAAAAACAATTGAAAGCTTACAACATGAATTTTAAAATGGCGAATTGTAATTTTAGCGACCAACTTCGTATTTTTGTGAAGAAACATATTTATAGTCTCATACGACACTCAAGTTATGTTCCAGGAATCCAGTTATAAAGCAAATGGATCACCGTTTTTATTATCCTATAACGCAGCTGTGGCTAACCTTAGGTGAGACTTTGATCTTACTTAGGGTTGATTACAGATGTCCATGGGCGGCAGTAGCCACTTACCATCAGGTGGGCTGCATGCTCGTTTGCTACTTGCATACTACAAAAAAAGCTCATATTATCGTTTTACAAATGTTACGAGCAATTCAAAGTGGCTCAATTTATGACATCAGGCAATATATTACAGCCTACGCCATACGTTTTTGTTTTATGATTTCCTGTTAAATAACATAAATCGAAAATAGTCGTAATTGTTTTTTCGGATGAAATTTTATTAATTATAAGGAAAAACACGATAACTATGAGTTGGCGGCGAAAACAAGTTCTCATGTTCAAAGTCTACAATTCCTCATATAGCTCGAGAATGTTGATTCAACTGGATTTTCCTGAACTCTTAGTAAAACTACTATAAATAGGAATTACTCACATTTTCTCTTTAAATTTTACACATCTATTACTTATAGTTAATTTTAGGTCTCCGTACCCAAAACGTAAAACCAGAAGCCTATTGTTTGCTGTATGTCCATCTGTAACAGGATCTCATGAATCGTAATAAATAGAAGCTTTTCATAATGTGCATCACCGTGTGGTCACTAGAATTAAGAAAAATTTAGGAATAAAGGTTACATACAAGAAATCGATATTTAACGTTTTTTTGGTTTATCTATTAAAACATAAACGGTACATACATTTTTTTTTACAAATAATGTACTTCTAGAGCTAAAATAACCACTAAATGACTAAAAATGAATATTAGTTTAAAAGGAGGCACGAACTTTTTTTTTTCGAATTGTGTAGTTGCTGTTGGCCCTATTGGCCTTGACAGCTTCACCGGGTTTTTGTGGTGAGCCTAAAGCTCAGCCGGGACAAGAAGACTGAACTGGAAAGGGGGGGATGGCTTTGGTCGCCGTTGCCGGGTTCCTCGACCTACCTCCTTCGCTAGAGGGAGGGACGGTTGCGGACCCAGCTAATGCCGGAGTCCTGGCCTTCCGCCTCTGGTTAAGTGGGGATTGCGGCTGACCCAAGGGCTCCTGTGAGGTACGGACCTCGGCACGAACTTGATAACAATTTTAGTTTTTAAGTAAATCCAACATACATACGTACAAGCAAGAACAAAAATCCTAAACCATATCAATTTCAATACAGACTAGATTCAATAACTTTTAACAGTTTAACTTTAACCAAGCACCAAGATTATTCTAAAGGTCAAAAGTCTACGAGTAGCAACATGTAGGCCAAGTATGCACATATCATCAGTTGATTTTAATTTGAAAATTTTAACGTATAATTCTACTCGTAACAATTATAAATAATATTTACAAGTGTCATACAAAAATAACAATTTGTTCCTTGGTAAGATAACTCTACAATGTACAAGTTTTCATCGCCTAATCAGTCACTTTATAACGATTTTCAAAAAAATGTTAGTACTCGTGTACGTTTTAGGAGCTCCTGCATAAAATTTATGTCTCCAGGATCCAGTAGCATCGGTTAGTCAGTAAGTCGGTGTAAAATATATAATTAAATGCCTGAATTTACTTTATTGATACCACAATTAAAAGTAGTATAGAACCAAAAAATAAAATTAGTCGAAAGTACAAAAAGGTCAAATGCAATTACATTTACAGGTAAAGACTGCATGCAAAGAGAAGCTAGTATAACTTGCCTACTATGATAACATATGCCAAAATAGTGGGGAATTTATTAAGTTAAGGTATAGTAGTTATAGATATAGAATTGAGTAAATATAAATTGAGTTAAAGAGTTTTAATGTCATAAGTGCTCAAATCACACATACATTTAGTAATAATATATTAATATGATATAACTTACTCCTTGACATATATTATTAATAACTAGCTGACCCGGCAAACGTTGTTTTGCCATATAAATGATTAAATTAATAAAATGGCTATTAAAAATAGGGGTTGGTGATAAAAGGGTAAAAATTTAAGGTTGTATGTATTTTTAAATGCCACATTATTGAAAAACAAAAACAAAATAATTTGTCCAATAATTAAAAAAATGTTAAGGGTGGACAACCCTTATCACTTAGGAGTATGAATAATAGATAGTAGCCCATTCTCAGACCTACTGAATATGCATATAAAATTTGGTAAAAATCGGCAAAGCCGTTTCAGAGGAGTAAGGTAACTTATATTGTGACACGAGAATATTATATATAAGAAAATATAATCGGTTATAATAGCCAATAGGCCAATTTGCTTATTACATTTGTGCAACAATGAATATTGAATTACACTGAGTATTGTGAAACTATTTCACTTGTATCAGTGGAACATTTGAGTAAACAAACCTGGTTATTCTAGTTCATTGACATTATTTTTGTCTTGAAAAAGCATTCGATTCAGCTGACGAGGTACTAATTAATGTACCATAATATTTTATCTTTTAACTTATTAATTTTAGTTTTCTTTGAAAACACTTATCATAAATAACAAAAATCAAAATTTCCACTATAACTATAATAATAACGCTTTTCTAGGATTTTTTTATTTATCGTGGGTGCCCTGGACATACATAAAGATGCCACAAACACCCAGACCCAGATCAGAAATCTAAGGTAACATACAAATATCTGTCTTGCCGGGGATCAAACCCGGAACCTATTGCATGTCAGACAGGTATGATGACCGCTCCGCCACACCGTACTATACAGATATATGTACCTACATACAATAAGTGAAAAAAAATATATCCATATAATAGTAAACATAATTAGTTAATATTCTGTTACAATAAAACATTTAGATAAGTGCGAATAATAAATCATAATAGGTTAATAAAACAAACCATCTAAACTGGCCGTGCGAGGCATGATTCCCAAAAAGCAATTGTTGGTAAATATTATAATTTTCCACGACCTATTGCAGTTATCGTGGGCCGACTATCGCAGCAGTGGGGGTGGTGATACGTGACTGATGCAACGTACGTTAATAGCCTTAAGGCATTCAAGGCATCGTATAGAATCAACTGCCACGGTGAGAATAAAAGAGACCTAATGCGAAATGGAATGAAATTTCTTTATTTTGTACCGGCCTACGGGGGCCGACTACAAATTATCAGTTACAATATTTTTTCTAACTCATCGGATCGGAACACGACTTTAACTGTGAAGGTCCCGCAACACAGCGGGTGTCTTTTTTTTTAAATATTTTCTTTAATTTGGGGTTCTTTAATTTTTGCATTTTGGGGTTTCTTAAAACGCGCAGTATTGAAGGAACGTAACATTTGTGTTTGTCTGTTTATAGCATGAATTCGTCACTCTTTAACTCGCTAGAGGATGGAATAGATTATTGCATGCAGTTACGAATATTTAACTCAAATTGCCAAAATATTTAGTTCGGATCCTTTCTCACTGAAATTAGCACACTACATCAAATCCGAAGATTCAAAAATTCCATTCAACCTATCCCACACTATTTTGCTATTGATATGGAACGTGGACTTCCCATCGATTGATAAGTGCTTGATACGATAATAAGTTAACAACAATTCAAGAAATAACAACTAGTTTCAAGGTTTTAGCTATCGAGTGATATCTTTCAAAACAAGGTTTCGAAACAATTACGTCTATAGTTTTGTTCTTATTCAGGTAAACCACTTGAATTATGGATATAAATAAAATCATATGTTAGTCCTCTGTACGTCCCGAAACAATTTATCAGATTATTAAACTTGGTTCTGGGGACATCCGCAAAGGTTCTGTCCCAAAATTCTATTTATACTCATATACAGGCCTATGTCCAGCAGTGGACTTTCAAGGGCTGATGGATGGATATAAAAATGAGATGGTGCTTGTCTTTTTGTTACTCAATCACGCAAGAACCACTGGTCCGATTTATATGATTTTTCATGTATGTAGCTTATTTACCTGGTCAACTCATAGGCTACTTTTGATTTCGATATTTTTCACTATTTAAAGGTGGCAGGTAAAATAAAAATGACTATATTTATGTTTCGTAACGAAGCACGAGTACTTCAGCTAGTTTACATATAAACTAATATGTAACTACTGTTGTCTGATTAGAGTTTATATTGAAAAAGTTTCATCTTTATACTTTACGTAACACTGAAAGGCATGTCGTTGTAAAAAAATATAATTATATATATTTTTTACAACTTAAAACCACGTATTTAACTTAAATAACTATTACTGAGAAAAATGATCGCGTGTATGAGCACAATTAACACCGGTTTCTGATTGCCTTAGAAGTCTTGGGAATAGCACCGGTTTCTACGCAAACTTAGCCTCTAGGACAAGTTACTCGAGTGTCCACGCTAACACACATCTCCTTAACAGTGGATCATGTAATAGGCAGTATAAAAACTGTTAGTTAACCGCTTCCAGTAATTACATTACTTTAATGACTTGCTGACATCATCTGATTGCTGTGCTCTTGACAGATCTGTCTCTGAGTGATATTATCTCTGTATTTTAAAATTCTGTGCTGCTTACGTATTATTTGCAATCTTTTTTCTACTGTTATGTTTTATGACATATGTCGCACGGACCAAAAAGGGACCTAAAACAAAAAAATAATAATTTGTGGTAATAACCAAATTGTGTTCGCATTTTACTGAGTTTCTTTAACCAAGTTTTTAATTCGTTAGATGGATTTCGTTATAAGCTTAATAATTTAGTTAAGTTAATAAATAATTAAGTTTTGCCAAAATTTTGAATTAGGACACTCATTCTTGCTGATCGATATTACTTCAATAATACTTACAATCGTGTGACTCAATCATTAATATAAAATATTAAACATCTAGGACATTAAAGTCTTATTGCTGATATACAAACATTGCTTACTATACTTTCCTATTTTTTTCTTTAACTTTACCGTGTACAAAAAACTTAATGATAAACAAAAGCTCGCTTGCCATTTCCCTGTAAACACGTAATACGTGTAAGGTACCAACACCCATCATAAAATTGAAGTCTATTGACGCTTACAAACTTTTCCTATCATAAACTCTTACAACAGCTTTCTTGAACATAATGAAGGAGAACTGGTGTGGAAAGGTCAGCGACGCAATGCTTCCTAAAAACATTGGTAATGTTTTTACCAGTGGGTTGTTCACACCATGCTCAGTGATATTTCAATATTTATACAGAGATTCAAGATATAACCCGAAAAAAAATCCGACTCTTCAAAATTAAAGTATAATCGAACAATTCTTTTGACAAACATTTAGACAGACGTCACACGTCTAGATCTATTAAGTTGATTAAATTCTTCAAAAACATTACAACTTTGGTTTAGTAAGATCCTAATAGCTGGTTACTGGGTCACAAAGAGGCGACCATCTTAGTCCTCAGTAGTAGCAACGCACCTGTAATATGCAGATAAACCTCTATTCTGCAAAAAGTACATCACACATGTCCATGGACAACAGTGACCACTTACCACTGGATGGATTGTTTGTTTGGTACATAATTCTTAATAAAAAAGGCTACAATAAAAATTCATATAAAGTTCCATATAACTCCAATGGATAAGTTATCAATATAAGTCTTGACAAAACCGCAACTCCGTATGTTTTTAAAAAGTTCCACTGCAAACGCGTGTTTGTTTTTATTTTTATTTTCAACACTTCATCTCGTCAGTGAAAGTTTATCAATCTCAGTTCCTTGCTTAACATGAGTCTGGTTTTATGGCTTTTGAATGTGTTTACCTTTCTTATCTGTAAACGGTTCAATTGAATACGCTGTATCATTGTCAATAAATGGCCCTTTTTATGATTGAACTTTAAAAAATAGTTTTATAGAAAAGTAGGAATAGCGGTCGGTACTATTCAAACTTACTTGATTTAAGCTTGAGTAGTACAATAAAAAATACAAAATGAAGTTTACATAAGTAATCAATAGCTTTCTTATCGATGGAAATTCATGTTGACCAAGTATACACGTTTTAACAAAACAAAAAGAGAACTCTTTAAATCTTCAATAGACAGTCATTCGCGAACTACAAATTGGATTTTTTCCGACGAAAAGTAGAAAGTTTTCTATTTTACAACCAAATCTTAAGATGCTTAGATATGTAAAATTGTCAAAAAACAAGCCACAAACACCAGTATTATAAATTCATCACATTAAATCCCAATTAAGGACAGGTGCACCCAAAAAAGGCAAACAATTTTATCCTTCTCGGAAAATCTTGGAAAGACAAAGAGTCTAATTACGTAGTAGATAAATTGTTTTATCACATTTTTCTATCATACAACAAGACGGTAATGCAATGCAATTTGTAGATAAGCTGAAAAACGAAAAATAACCGATAATAATCTCAAAAGTAACTTTAAATCCTGTTCTAAATCCTCTTAACGACAAACATGAATTTTATCAGTTAATATTAGTATTAAGATAAGGGGTTTAAGATTAAATTAATACCGGCCAAAGGTATGTTTTATCAAACGTTATATGTTACAAAGTCCGAGTTTGAGAACTCCAGGTTTCCTCACGATGTTTTCCTTCACCGTAAAGCAGTGATAATTAAATTCTAATACACACATAAGTTTTGAAAAATCTGTGGTGCACACTTAGGATTCGAACCTATCATACCGATCCATCGAAGCTATCATACCCGAGTAGCTTCACTCTATACTTTATAACCGACTTTGGTCTGAGGCTCAAATATTCTACTAAATTCATATCCTGGTCGAAATCTTCTGAACCACCGATACGTGTGTATCAGGTCATATATTACAAGATAAGATAAACATTTCATGACACTTAGTTCGAGATAGCATCTGTAGCAACCGTTTTATTTCGTCATCAATTAAGCATGAAACCACTCCGGTTTATAGATAGCTCATATTTGGAACGTTATGGGATGGATTAGAGTAGATTATCCGTCAGACAGTTATGAAGGCTTTGGACACCAATTACATTGGGATCCTAAAGAGTCGATATCGCGACCTTTAGGCACCGAAAATCGGAGTAGTAGTGTCAATAGGAAAAACTAGATACACGATTGGGAACTGACGTAACAGTTCGTTGGAAAAGAGGTCCCTTGCCCAGATTATTTGGAAATTCCTGAATTAGATAATACGCAACTATGAGAAGAGATTATGGGCAGTTTACAGCATGCGTCATAAGTCACTTATTCTGACCGCGGTTTTACATAAACATCAAAAAACATGTGTTGCTATCCAATTTCAGAACATAATAAACATAAACGCTTTTGAACAAAATAATGAATTCTGGTGTGTCTGGGTGTAAGTGTGCTCGACTGCTTTCATTGCGCCTATGATAAACAAAATCGTAATACATGTGTTATCGTAAAGGAATATCGGACTGCGCGGAATGGGCAATCAACTGCGCTAACGATAAACTGAGCGTCATGGTAAGGACAAACGCGGTCAAACATTATCGGTCATTTCTAACCAATGTATTTATTTATAGGCAGATCACTTTTTATAATGAAAACGTGTTTAAACTAAATTATGGAATCATGTTTAAGCATAAAACCTAATGTTAAAAGTAAAATATCATAGTCATTAGTCGTTTGTCATCTACGTCCACCTTATATTTTGACATCTTTCCCGTCATGCGGATTTACGCCCACAAATGTTTCCTACACGCACACTTGAATGGACACACTGTACTTCGTGACCAGTACGTTTTTTTTTATTACAACGAATTGGTTCTATTGGGAAATTATTTTACAAAATTTAAGGGACTTTGATTCACAAAAGGCACTCTAATTTTAATGATGGGTTGATCGGAGCGACATAGGTAGTAATGGGATGCTGCGCTTTGTCGCCAATTTTCCTAGCTACCCAAATATATTTGAAACAATATAATGCAAGTAACTCACGTGCGGGCTTGTACCGCATGACACGAAAAATTACAATCGTTTCTCGACAGTAACGTAAAACTACTGTATTCTCGTTAGATGGATGTGATAAAATTGGAAGTAATACCAGGCGATTTAGATTCTTCTAGGGATAAAATGTCTGTGGCCGACCACAAATAAGATATAGATAGCTAAGTGGACCCAGGTCCTTTTTGATCATCACGTAAAATAAATTATTTGGTTATTTACTATTTCCATTAAAAACAAATGTTATGTGGGCTTTTTTATAGGCAAAATCATCTTGTTCAATTTCTGTCGTCACTTGTTTATTTTAGTTAACAAATACACCTATTATTATTAATACAAAACCAATAAGTGTTTTGTGCTTTGAAGTTAATCGACATGAGGCACGCTATAAGATTTTTGAATTCATTGGCAGTTCATAATTTATCACTTCATAATCTATCATTTATCACTAAAAACAGGTGTTAAAACTTGAATCTGGCTTATTTTTTTTTTATTTTACTATAGGCGAATTATATAATTGTGCTGATGTTAAACTGGTCATAAAATAAAACAATATGTTAATTTAATAATCTAAAGGACAAGTCAAGATCGTGGCGGGGTCTAGTGCAATAAAATCCAGTCAGTTCATATTTTGTTTTTGTTTCTATGACAAATGTGATTGTATTAAAAGATTGTGAATAATATGCATTTCCACAAATTTTGAATGAATTAGATAAAATTTTATTAAATTACTTTATATTTTACAGGTAAAAACCTCATTGCACCTTTTCTATGATGAGGCGTGATCTCACTTACCGACGCCATATCATGCTTGAGAGCGTTTTCGGCATGTGATATTTAGTTAAAATGCACACTAAAAGGATAATAGAGGTTATAGTTTTTGCTTTACAAAAAATGCTCACTGCGTCAGCCACGTGATTGCCTTCTGTAAAGCTGGCAGACAGCCAATGCTGACTCAGTTTCGTAGCGAAGTATGGACAGGTAGTTCAGTTAGGACAATAAAATAAAATAGTATATG
>MOOZ01000601.1:149167-160184 GCA_002930495.1 Cecropterus lyciades | reverse complement strand
ACCTAAACTCATCATTCAGATGTCTGTCTGGCCGGGGATCGAACCCGGGACCCACTGCGTGTCAGACCGGTATGGTGACCACTCAGCCACGCGGGTCGTCGAATCTATAGTATTATTGTTTATTTCATCAAATCAATTTGTCTTTGATGGAGGCTCATTACATTATTAGAAGGGCCACAGATTACGCATAATCTTCTACGACTGAGGCCAACAGATAATGTAGATTTGAGCCAAGGGCAATAACCACTGAGTATTAGTTCGCGCAATCGTAACTGCATCGAGGAAACATTATACTGTACAATGTTATCTATATCTACATAATATCTATTTATCAAAATAATAAAAACGTATATTAATTTGCAAGGTGATAGAAGGATTATGGTTTAACCGGGAAGGTACCAATGCCACACTTATTTATAGCGAGAAGCAGTTCTTGCGTTGCACTGGAAGTACGTGGTTGCCGGCTCACAATCATATGAGACGAGTATATTATTCCTCTGGAGTAGCAACGCATCTCTGATTGACTTCAGATAAAGATAGAATAGGAAAGGTTACTTAGTCACCGATACTGCCTGATCTCAGTCACGTAGCGCACTGCATCTTGCCTCTACGGGGTCATTAAGGCGTAAATGCAAGGATTTTGCAATATGATTTAACGCAATAAAAACCAAGAAGTTATTGTTTTAACCTAATTTAATGTCAACATTATTCAAGGGCTCAAATCAATTACTAGTTAACTATACAAGTACCTAGTTATAAGTTAAATTGTCAAATTTTATAACACCCCTCTTTTTGCGTCGGGGGTTAAAAATCATTGCTATTTGTACATTTCTGTACTTTAAAGATTGAGACTGATAATTTTAAATTTTTATACGCGTAATGCTCATTTTATTGCGTATCGTTGGTCATAAATCCCCATCACTTATGTAACCTATTTTTTTTCATGTTTATGAAACGACCCTATTCCAAACTACCTTTCTAGCCAGTAAATTGGACTGGCGACCAACTAAACATGGTGTAACACATTATAAGCTTGAGCGATGGTGTTGCCATGAACGTAACGTTTTTGCGAAAGTTGCCTTTTTTGTTTCGCAGTGAAAGTTCCGATGGCTTGGAAGTATCCGTGTTTTCGTTCTTATATGTATATAACATACAAGTAAATGTCCACAAAAAAGCTTCCGTATATATCGATTAACTTTGATTTTCAGAAATAGCACAAAAAATTAAAACAAAATAGTTAAATCGAAAAGTCTACATACATGAAGGGAAAAATAATAATATTCACTAAACGGTATTTAAGATAATAATCGACAGATTTATTTATATTCTAATAGCAATGACTTACCTATTATCTTGTATGTATGTCCGGGTCCTAATCGTAAGATTATAATCTGCTCGATCAATTTCACGTGATGATTGAAAAAAATTATTAAAGTACATGTGTACGTACTCAACCTACTTTTACTAATTTTATCAAATTAATTAATAGACAAGCTCATCTCAACTGTAACATCAACTATGTAGCGTGAAACAGTTCTCGCGTTTCAGTGCCGGCTCACTTTCATAAGAGCATCTTAGTCCTCGGCAGAAGCATTCTGAGATTCAGATAGATTCCTTGTTCTATATTAATGTGCTTACAGATTTCCGTAGGAGATAATTACCACTTGCTATCGGATGGACTGCATTGTTAGGTACTTCGTCTTCTAAATGTACAGGTGGTAGAACTCTTAGTGGTTCGACTCCGGAAGCACCACCGCCACACCTATTTCTGCCTAATAACATCAGTGTTATGTGCTGTTGTGTTCTGGTCTGAAGGGTGTGGTAAGGGAGACATACTTTTCCGAGGCATTCCATCTTAGTCCTCAGGGGTAGCAACGCATCTGTGGCTAAACTTAGATGAGACTTTGATCTTACGTAGGATTAATTACAGTTGTCCATGGGCGGCAGTAGCCACTTACCATCAGGTGGGTTGCATGCTCGTTTGCTACTTCCATACTTTAAAAAAAAAACATCGAAATGCCCTCCAGAGTCCAAAGCCGTAATTCTCAACCATGAAACTCCTCAAACTCCCACATATAATTTAAGTACTTTGTATAGTATGTAATGTGTATAAACAAATGACGATATTGATAGACTTGAACGAGTCTAAACAATGGCAACTTAACCTTCCTAGGTGTTGAATTGCAGGACATAACAATAATACGACAGTATCAGAATAGCGTACATTCCATTATGGGATCATTAGTGTATTGTATTATATTGTACTTGCATCCATGGTGCAAAAGGGATCTAGATTCCTTAAGCAATCTTCAATTCAACCAAAATACAAGCCAGATATAGGCAGTAGTAACATATCATCTAGACCAGAACATAGCAATGTATACCACTGCTGTGATTAGGCACGATTGTGCTTCGAAGGTGGTAGAACTCTTTGTGGTTCGATTCCGGAAGCACCACTGCCACACCTATTTCTGCCTCATAACAGCAGTCTTAAGCGCTGCTGTATTCTGGTCTGAAGGGTGTGGTAAGGGAGACATACTTTTCCGAGGCATTCCATTTTATTATATTGTGGTCAACCTTAGGTGAGACTTTGATCTTACCTACGGCTGATTACAGATGTCCATGGGCGGCAGAAGCCACTTACCATCAGGTGGGCTGCATGCTCGTTTGCTACTTCCATACTTAAAAGAAAGGCAGAAATAATGGACAAAAGTATTAAACGAAAAAGACATTCAGAATTCCTTACAACACATGTGTTGGGACAAATATAGCGACGCCCACAATGTTCCGAGTGTTTCCCTGTCGTTACGCCATAAATAATACACGGGGAAATTCCCCAGTTATAAGACTACTTATTAGTTACGACTTATCTGTAAGACTTATTCTTGTTTTACGACGTGACGAAGCTTAAACCATATTTACCGGTTCCCATGATTTTAAGAATGGATTCCTGATCAGACAGATTTTTTTGTAATTATTTTCTGGACTAAAGTTTTCATAATGGATATGAAGTAAAAATGTATAAGTTCACAGAATTGAACGGACTTGAAAAAGTATGTACCTAAGCTCCAAAATTACAATTTTATTTATCATTTTGAAATAATTTTAACTACGTAAATTATGTCAAGTAATACATGTCATATAAGTGATTAAATGACATACGGTAAGAACGAGTATATCGCCTAACAAATTAACCGTGTAATCCCCTAATTGGATTGACTTTAACGGTACCAGGGTAACATAAACGGGCGAAGTTATTATTTCAAACAATACGGTAGCGTCACTATAATTTTAAGACAAGAAAACAGAATGATTTTATTCTTGACATATTCGTATTTCAAGTACTAAATTCTGTTTTCAATATTAATATTAAAATACTAGGAATGATTAATATATTAAATAAAAATAATAATATTTAAGGAATGAGTTACAAAAAAACTTAACTACAGATAAAAGAAGACTGAAATTATAATTGCTGTAGATGACACTATTCATAATCTTTATTATTATAGAACGATGAATTGAAATAAGAAAGTAAGTAAAATTTTAAGCATTTTCATTTAAATTTGTCTTAATTTTTTGTGATTAAAAACAAAAATTTTTTGGTGTTTTAATAGATCAACTGTCCTGTTCTAATCGATAGTGTGGCGACCATAGTTCCAGAGGCCTTTTATATCGACGTCATGGTACAAAGTCCAATCTAATTGTAGAGTTCAACTCAGCCGAGACTGTTTCACTACAGTTAGCAACGAAAAAATATAAGCTATAATAGTACGATTATTTTACATACTCGTAAAAATGTGTCTTTATTATTTTTGGCGAAAATTTGCAATTGAATGTTACTTACTATTCCATTGCTGAGTAAGGGTTTCCTCCAAGGTGACAGTCCTTTAGGTCATAGTCCATCACGCTGGCCAAGTTAAACCACAAGTTATAATGGGCTAAGGCCGTGAAATTGCATCTTACAGTAACGCTAAGTTTAGTGTTATACACTTATGGTATCTATAATCATATTGTACAAGGTGGTAGAGCTTCATGGTGAAATTCGTATGGTTCGACCGGGGTAGGTACTAACGTCACACCAATTTCTTACGTTTCGGTGGAAGGATGTGATTGCCGGCTTACTTTCAGATGGACAGCTTGACCGTTTCCTACTTCTACTTACGTAAAGTAAAGGAAATGTAAAGAAAGTCTTATTCGTTTGTAATCAATTTACGTTATTCTCCTTACCACGATGCTAGTTGCCAGCCAGCAACTAATGTTTTATTAACAAACAGTTTACAACAATCATAATATATCGATCGCCTGTACTAAAACCTGTGTTCAAAACGATAGTTGATCTTGTCAATTGATGGACTTTGTACCCTGACGTCAGAGTGACCTCTGTTCAGCCACAGTGGAGAAATAGAGGGCGTTTGGTGCGAACTTGTTTGGGAAGTGTCCACGTGATAGCTCACCACTCAACGATCGCTACATCCGGCAATGACGAATAGGATGGAACTTTAAGATTACAGTCTTAAGGAGCTTTAATCATAGGTCTGAACTATACGTTCCAGAGCTAGACAATAATTTAACATTGGTACGATAAAGGATTTTTAAGGTAAGGTAAGGGTGATTATAAATGTTCATGGACGACAGTATCACCTATCATCAGGTAGGCTGTATACTCGCTTGATACTCATATAGTGTATAAAAAAATAAGGACTATATTTTCGAGAACCTCAAAGACTATTTTTATTGATTATCTGTGAAGTTTATATCAAATTTCATTTATTATCACAATTTAAAAACATATTTATATTAACCATACACAATTTAGAATGTAGTAAATAAATTTTAAGTTTATGATAATACAGTATCATAAAGAATGCCGTAAACACAATGTTAATTAATTAATTAATTACATCGACCATATTTATTTTTTCCCATCCTATTACACGACATAAAATTTATTACGCTACATTATAAGCTCCCCTTGATATGAAATGCACTTTCCCCAATTTATTACCATTACCCCAAATGCCTCATAGCGTAAAGGTGTACGGGGGTGGCAACTGGCTACATTCAACGTTACATATTTCGTAATATGTTTTTTTCATAAAATTACAACGTTATCGCGATGTAATCGTAGATGCTGTACTACTGCAGTGGGTTAATATTGAACACCTTGGATCGGGAGAACTAAGTAGTTACTTCAGGCATTCACATAATTTAAATTCATTATATACTGGCTTATTTCCGCTTCTTTGCCAGCTTGGTTTACATTAACCACGGTAATGAGTATGTGATGTCCATGTGATAATCCAGGACATAACACTATCTGTGCCCCAAATATCAGCCAAATCTGACTAGTAGTTTTTGCGTGAAAAAGTAACGAACAACTTGTTTATAAATATATTTTTACTAACGTAGCTGAAATAATTACGTAAAATACAGTATTAACATATTTTCGTAAAAATATTTTTTAACACAAGCAAAAATTGTGCAGAATAAGTAAATGATCTGTCGTAACAATACACGTGTCATAGGTGCTGTTTATTTGGGTCACCAGAGAAATTATTTTGCAGAAATCGACTTTGCATGACTTTGCAGAATATAAACGAGGAAAAGTATAATTAGAATTATGCGATCACCCTTGTAACGAATGCATTCTAAGCCGCTTCTAAAGATATCGACTTTTTAAATGCCAAACAATGAAGCCAACATAAAAATATTTACGAAATTATCACTAAAGAAGCGTTCATCTTAAAACGTATTGTAAATTAAATAAGACAACAGTATTTACATATTAAAACTTTTTGTAATGTGTTTTTATGATTATACCTTTTTATTTCTCATTAAGTAATTCGAGTTTCATGCCATATTTAAACTGTCTTAAAATAATAAAATTATAAGCATAAGTAACTGATTTTATGATCAATACTGCAATATATTGAATATTGTTTTCAATGTAGGGGGATATTTATGTATTTGATGTTGTCTGTCCGTATCAAGCAAGTTTATGGGCCGCCATGTTTGGTTTTCCGGTTCTCCACGTTTTCCGTATTTAGACGACTATTACAGACGTGTTAACTAACGAGATGATCTCGTTAGCCTCCATAAGGAGTAATAAAGGTTATAGTTTATTTGTATAATTTACAGTGCAGTATGCTTCTGAACATGGGTGGTCTATTTTATGTTTTTAACACGTTCTTTCTTTACTTTTACATATGCAAATTAATTTAATTATACAAATTTAATACACATAAAAGGTAAGGATTCAAATGACTTCATGAAACTATCAAAACGTAACTTGAAGTCCAAAAATTATTTTGTCAAGATTCTCACCACCCTCTTTTTGAATTTAATTTCACATTGATTATGTAATTTGACGACCCGCGTGGCTGAGCGGTCACCATACCGCTCCGATACGCAGTGGGTCCCGGGTTCGATTCCCGGCCAGACAGACATCTGAATGATGAGTTTAGTTTTCTGTTCTGGGTCTGGGTGTTTGTGTACTCGTCTTTGTGTGTCCATGGCACCCACGACACAGGAGAAAATCCTACTGTGAGGCTATGAGTGTAGAAAGCGTTTATTATTTATGTTTATAATTTTAAGTAATTATATATAATTCGTAATAACATAGATCTGTTAATTATAACTTATAATATCGAACAATGAAACTATAGCATCGATATTTTACGATATTATACATCATCGTCGAATGTCCCACAATTACTGAACGCATGGCGAATCTTCAATCGATTTAAAAATAAAGTGTTTGGACTTTGGACTCACGCATGATCCGCACACATGCAATTTAAGGCCATTTCGCCACTCAAATAACTGGTGATGTACAGTCTAATTCAGTGCACTACACCTCATTACTGAGGTCGTTTATTTTCAATGGATATTAGAAGATTAGCCAACTATAATAATTACCGATGGTAATGAAGATTATTGTGTTAAATAAAGTCGAGTTTTCGAATGGGAACCAAAGTGACCGAACTCAAAAATTTCAACACATTGAGTTAAAAACTTAAAACTTCTAAATAACATTAGTCTATCGTCTAACGAATTCAAAGGTGACGATTTCGTTTTAGAAATGAGAAACATAAATGTTACTGATTAAGTCCTCAGAGGTAGCAGGTAGCAGCAATATATCCGTGACTCTTTTGGGGCTGAATACAAATGTGCATGGGGTTTAATAACCACGATAAGATGGATTGCATACTCATTTGCATATTTAAAAAAATACTAGCACTTATGACTCTTGACACATTCTTTCACACGAGTAGAACCGTGTCACCTAGTTCATGAAAACATGACACTCGTTATAAAAGCGTCCAGTTTTCAGCAATAACAAGAGATGGTTAATTTTTTTGTTTCATAAATTTCTTTTAATAATTTCGTTAATATTTATTACAATAGCACTCCATATTATAACTTGGTTTTAACTAAATTTTTTTAACCAACTTCTCAAAGGAATATCGGCAAAAAGAAATCAAAACCGCATATCGTGAGTACCCGTAACATATTAAAATGTATCAATTCCGCGATAATATTATACACACTTTCTACACTCATAGCCCCACAGTAGGATTTTCTCCTGTGTCGTGGGTGCCATGGACACACAAAGACGAATACACAAACACCCAGACCCTATTAGCCTAAAATCATATATTCTCAAAGGAAAATGGTTATCTATTCATGTTGTATATTTTCTGAGCGGTTCATTTTACAAGTGTTCAGTTTGCAATGTTTGGAATACCTAACTATAAACCTTGTTAACAAACACATGTTTTATTAAAAGCTGACCCAATTTCTGAACGGAGTGAATTGGAACAATACTTATATTACGTCGATCTGTTATTATATATATCCGTTATATTTATATCAATACAGGATTTGTAATACAAAGGATTATATGGTCGTAGGTATGACTTAACTAGGCAATCCACATAATGAAAATTAAATTTCCGCAAGTCTGCAAATAATTTGAAGACTTACGATTAGTAAGAAAGTAGCCTTTAGTATGAAATTATTACGTAGCTTCAAAACAATAATTGTATACGTTTTCACCATAAATTGCATTGTACATTGCACGATTACGTTAACGTTTTTAGCCTTACCATACCTTGAAATTTACTTTGTAATGTACGAAAACGTAAACAATAATTGTTTTGAGGAAACGTAATGAACTAATACTAAGCACACTGAGAAGAGACCAATGCTTTACACAGGACAGTAATGGACTTCAGCATGACAATAATATTAATTTCTCAGACACCTATTTTATTCTAGAAGACTATCAGAAAAGCTGCCTAATAACAGCAGTGTTATGCATTGCTGTATCTTAGTTTGAAGGGCGTGGTAAGGGAGATATACATATCCGGGCGTTCCAAATTAGTCCTCAGGGGCAGTAACGCATCTGTGGCTAACCTCAGGTAAGACTGATCTTACCTGGGGTTGTTTACAGATGTCCATGGACGGCAGTGGCCACTTACTATCAGGTGGACTGCATGCTCGTTTGCTATTTCCAACGTAAAGTATTGCACCACGATGGTATGGTGTAATCTGTAAATATTTTGTGCAACGCATAAAATTATTCGAACTAACAACACGCGCAACGTCTGCGGAAGAGCTAATTCTATTTGACGCTGCCTGTAATTTATTAATTTAATCCGACTCCATCACGGGAGCCTCATTGATCGTATCCTGATTTATATGGGAGCCATTTTTTCATACATGTCATGATTTGAAATTGCTTTGCATGAATAACTGCACAATACTTTATCAGTTTTAAGTTAAAGATATAGATTTATACTCATTTATTGTTTTAGTATTGAAAACTGCTCTAAATCCACAGTGGCTATTAGTTATAAACAAAAAGAATTGTTTTATTTTGGCCGAAGCCGAAGCTTCGGTCGGACACTAGTAATTACCTATTTAAATCAGGTAAATGTTCGTCTGATTACGTTCATCTTTAAACTTAAATCATTTATATGTGGTATTGTTACTTAATGCCGTGATAAATAATTCGCAGTATTGCTATAACTTCAAATAAAATTAATTATTAATTCGGGCCGCTAAAAAAGGCCACAATAGCCGACACGAAAAAAATAAAAATAAACCATTTCTTTATGGCCACAAAAAATGGCGTCCCCGTTCCGAATTCGAAAATCGGCTTCGGTCTCACCGTCGCGTCCTCGCGATCACGCAGCACGCACGTGTCGAACGCGTGGCTAGAGAGTTCAGCGGCGGACTTTGTACCCAACCCAGTCACCGGTGTTAGTTGTTACGGCGAGAATAACGGCTGCACCTCGATTTGGCGCGGATGAAATTGTTCGCGCGCTTTACGGCTTACATTGTTCTGACAGTTTACGCAATGAAATGTAACCCCTGCATATTTATGAATTTTGTATTATTTACGTGATTTGTATGTATGGATACTTACGCTTATGTTGTTATTTTTAGTAATAGGTACTACTCAAATAAGCATAAGTATTCATTTAACGTAGGTATAAAAAAATAACTTGAAAAGTTGTTTAAAATAACAGAATCGAATATAAATAAAAAAATCGAGCAAAAATGGGCTTAATATAGTTCTTGTAACTTTATGTATACCTAACAATTAATAATTTTTGTAATAAGTCATATTTATGTCTACTTGGTGACTAATTACCACAGTTAATAAACTGAAGCTTACAATTTTTCATTTTAATCTTCTGTTGACAACACTTTAACATGGTACATAAATTTATCTGTGAATCATGGGTAATTAATAACGTAAATTTATTGTTAGCACATAATAATTACGTTCATTATATTTGTTATTTTTTTAAGCAATGAAGGTAGGCAACGTGCGCTGATGATAAGTGATTCCTGAATTGAGTTGCACAACTGATAGATAAATTAGAGGAACCTTCAACATCGCAAGAATCCGCAGATGAGTTCTAAGTAGAGATGAGTTATGAATCCCCTGAACCGTACCTAACCGAAACTTTCGGATATCCGAAATTAAAAATTAAATTATATCAAATGATAATCTACGAATTATGTCGAACAATTCCTGAAAATACAATATCCGTACCTGAAATTTTACTAATATTAAAATTGCGAATGTTAGTGAGGACATACTTGTGTTTGTTACTCTTCCACGCAAAAATTACTAGTAGGATGTTGCTGACATTTGGCACACCGATATCTTATGACCTGGATTATAACAAATGGGATACTCATTACCGTGACCGAAGCTGCCGAAAGATAATCCGAAATTACATATCAATATCATCCCTAGTTACAAGCCCTATGTATGACTCGTGTACGTCTTTCCTTATTATACGCTTTAAACCCGAAAAAAAATCAATGGTTTTACATTATTTTTTGTTTTTTGCAATGAATTTCCTTACATATAAAGAAACACAGCGTTTCTTTATATGTTAGTTATTAAAAGTAATACTCGTTATTTGCAGTAAACGTTTACGTTAAAGAGAATCAATTATGTCTTCTGAACTGTATTCTTTAATGTACCTACTTTGCAACTATGTCGGTAGTTAACACAACGATTTTCATAATGTCTTTAACAAGTACAAACGTACCAATAATTATAGCTATATGCATCAAGCAAAGTAGCTTTGTTACGTTACATTGTACAATATTAAATGACTACAAATCACATAACGTTCATACCATGAAAGGATAATGCAACCTACGAGATATATCGACTAAGAGTACTGTAAAAAACGGTATATCTTTTTATAATACGGAAGTAGCAAACGAGCATGCAGCCCACCTGATGGTAAGTGGCTACTGCCGCCCATGGACACCTGTAATCAACCTTTGGTAAGATCAAAGTATCACCTAAGGTTAGCGACAGACGCGTTGCTACCCCTGAGGACTAAGATGGAATGCCTCGGAAAAGTATGTCTCCCTTACCACACCCTTCAGACCAGAACACATCAGCGCATAACACTGCTGTTATCTTCTAACGATACAAATTTATATAATGTCATACATTATTCAAAATTTTAATAAT
>MOOZ01000601.1:120153-132073 GCA_002930495.1 Cecropterus lyciades | reverse complement strand
CCCCCCCCCCCCCACTTAGAAGGCTTCTTAAAACAATGCCCCTAAATATGTCCACAACTTGACATGAAAGGTCCTGCTGTTTCAGAATTTTATCATCTGCCCCCCCCCACCCCTAAAAGGTCACCGTTGGACTTAAGTACATTATTTTCTTTATTACATAAACCTTGGTTTTAGCATTTCTGAATTTTAACAAACGCCTTTGATTTCCTTAAACCAGAATGCTAAGATATTCTCCAATTTTAACGAAATATTTTTTTAAATTAACTAAATAGCAAGAAAGTTTGTCCCTGGGATTCATTTATTGTAAGGGCAAACGATATCTTCACAGAAAATTGTAACCTTTTAAAAGATAGGCAAATTCGTCGGTATCATCTAGTTCCGCGGAACATACGAGAGCTGTCCGGCCGCAGGGCCGGTGATGATTGTTACTATAATCACGTTGTCACATGGTAAAAGTATTTTGACCATTAGGAGGGCTTAAATTTCTCAATAGTAGGTATCAAATATAAATAAAAAAAATACAGTCGAATTGGGAACCTCCTCCTTTTTGGAAGACGGTTAAAAATAAGTAAAGGTAGATTGTAATGGAATTCTTCGTTTTAAATTTTGAATATTGAAACAATTTCAGTCATGGACTTTTTAAGTAGCATATTTTAAGAAATATATACTGTTTTAAATTGGAATTTTTTAGTTCATGGAAGATATTTAGGAGAAAACCATTTTTAAGAGTTTTATGATTTTTATTTTTCTTTCTGTTTGTCTGTGAGTTTGTGCACGCTAATCTCAGGAACGGCTGATTCGATTTGAATGCGACTTTCACTGATGTATTGTAGTAAGTTACACTTAACATTTAGTGTTTGTTTTATGTGAATCGGTTATTAATAAAAAAAAGTTGTTTCAATTTAAAAATTACGATGATTTTGTTCTTTGTTCGATAAAATTGGTAATAAGTATCTGTTTAGTTGAATTGGTTGAAACTAAATATATTATGTTTTTTTAAAATTACGACGGATTATAAAAGATTATAAATTATTTTCGAAAAATAAGAATTTCCCATATGATTAACGTTTTAAATAGAGTTCAGATTAGGTTGGACGCTTTCGGACGCGGCTACGCGTGTATATAACGCGAGGCGAATTCTGTCAGTATTTTATCAGTTTTAATATGTTTTGTTAGGTTAGTATGTAGGGTTTTTTTTATAACATTGAAGTAGCAAACAAACACGTAGTCCACCTGATTGTAAGTGACCACTGCCGCCTTAGGACATCAAGTGAGCAACTTCATACAGTACAGTGAATCTATCTGAACTCAGTCGTAGGTGCGGTGCTACTCCAGAGGATTAAATGGTCGCCTCAATAAAATCAAACCGGCAACCACACCCTTCCACCAAAACGCAAGAGTTGCTTCACGATAGAAATAGGTGTGGCGGTGGTACCTCGCCGGTCGAATTACACTTTGACGACCCGCGTGGCGGAGCGGTCACCATACCGGTCTGACACGCAGTGGGTCCCGGGGTCGATCCCCGGTCAGACAGACATCTGAATGATGAGTTTAGATTTCAGTTCTGGGTCTGGGTGTTTGTGTATTCGTCTTTGTGTGTCCATGGCACCCACGACACAGGAGAGAGTCCTACTGAGGGGCTATGAGTGTAGAAAGCGTTTATGTTTATATTTTGTTGGGTGGGTAGGTAATTTAAAAATAAAAATTTATAGTATATTATTAGGTTAGTTGTTAATTTAAAAGATGTAAATATTATTTACGATCATAAAATTATTGTATTAAACATTTCCTTTGTTCTTTTTTGTCGATTACGTGTGTGTTATCCCTACTTTCCTACTAATTATTCCCACTTATAATATTATAAATGCAAATGTAACTCTGTCTATCTGTCTCTCTGTCTGTCCGTCCGTGTATATATCTGTCTGTGTGTCTGTCTCTCTGTCTGTCTGCTACGCTTTCACGCATAAACCACGGAACCGATTTTAATGAAATTTGTTACAGAGATATAGTTGACCTTCGGTAAAGCCAAAGGCTATCTTTTATCACGAAAATAGGGGTTGAATGGGTTAAAATAGGGGATGGAAGTTTGTATGAAAGTTCGTCATTGTTAAAGATATAACCATGAAATTCAATCCGATTCTAATGAAACTTGGAGTAAACCAATTGTATTTAAAATAATATGATATGGTGAAAAATTTGACCATCGACTCTTCAACCCTGATGAGGCAGGTATACTGAATGCATACAGGATAGGAAAAAGCCATTTTGCGCTTACGGATATATAATAAGATAAAAGCATAAGTATAACATGACACTTTTGACCTTCAATTCCTCAACCCTGATGATGTAGGGGTACTTCAAGCCTAAACCAAAAGAGTTAGCTTTTGATGCTCATGGATATAGATTGTTAAATTAAGAAACTTTGAAAGAATTGACTTTCAACTCCTCAACGCTGATGATGCAGAGGTACTAAATGCCTAAAACAGAAACTGGCCATTTGATGCTTACCGATATATAATAAAATAGCTAAGTTGAGACATGCTGTGGAAAATTTGATCTTATAAGGATGCAGGGATATTAAATGCCTAAATCATAAAAACTGACAATTTGGTGCTTATAGATATATAATAAGATTACTAAGCAGAAATATCAGATGAAAATTTTGACCTTCAACTCCTTAAATTTGATGATTCATTGATGTCCAACGCCTTAACCGTAGAAGTTAAGTGGTTACGTGTATATAACAGTAATCTTAAGAAGAGAAGATTGATACAAAAATTGATCTTCAACTCCTCGGAGTTTATCAAGCGATACTGCCTTTCACAGGTGTTAGCTACATTGCTCTTACGTATATATAATAAGTTTATTGAGCAGAGACGTACTATTTAAATTCGTCCTTCAAATCTTTAACCCTGATAATGTAGGTGCTTAATTATGCTTGCTTAAACCATATGAGTTTGGTATTTGTTGTTAACACATTTTTAACTTGCTGTGCCAGCGGTTTCACCCGCGTTTAATAGAAATGTAACATGAAATACATATAATTGAAATTTTATACCTTTAATAATTTTGACGAAAAATATTTTTTTCAAAGAGAACTGGTAACAATTGACATTACAAAGTTCAATAACAACCGAGCAAAATGTATCTTTTGTTAAACTGTAAAACCCTGAACAGAGATTTGCTTCTTTATAAGGCACAGGTGAGACCCCACCGACTCAATGCCATCAAATATAAGCGAAGCAAGAACTCCACGATCCCCTTTGATACTTTCTTAATATTTGATATACCTTCCTCAAATGTGCTTAACTTCTATTTTATTATTTTTATATACATGGTTCCCACAACAGTTTCTTTTTCCGGCAGACAAAGTACCCTGTGTAATTTATGACCCTTAAGCGACCACTGGGCAAAAAATCTTGCCGAACCATGTTAAAAACAAAACTATCCCTCGGGAACTTTATAATAAATGACTAATATAACATATTGCTGACGTGTGAGCCGGGGACCTCTGGATGGTATATATGTTGTTGCGAGGGAAACTGGGTAGATTTAGATTGGCACTTTTGACAGACAAGCGCAATCATGCAAAGATGCCAATGAGCCACTTGACTTGACTTACCACTTGACGAGTCATAAATCGGAATAAAGTTGTTCTTATTATTGCAGTTATAACAACATCGAACTAGGTTTTGAAGTATACTAAATTTTAATTCTAGACTAAGTGCCACGTACCTTTATTAAAAATGAAATACTTTCAACGGTAGTAATATTTATTATAAATCTAACATGTCGTAATATAAAAACATATGTATGAGAACTGCTCCAAGATTTTCGTTTCAGCCGGTGCATTTACTGTAAAGATAAATACTTATTAATATCTATATTATTTACAAATCTATTATATTCTTACTTATATTTATTATAATTCTATTATATTTAAATATTCTTTTGTCAATTCTTTATATCGGGACTACAATTGTTCCACGAATCGCTTAGCTAGCAATCGTGGGAAGGCCAAAGTGTGTCCGCTTACCTCGTTGATATGTGAGGATGCGGATTGATGTCGGGGGAAACCATGACCAAAATATAGTACCATTAATAAAAGGCGGACTCCCTTTGTTTCCGGTCTACGATTTTTTATCCATTTTTTTAACATTAAAGATCTGTGACCAATTCCATACCAACAAGGAATTTCTGAAGTCTGCTTCACTCATGCTTTTAGTTGCACCTGAAGACTCAGATGGTTCTCCTATATGCAGGTAAGTCAGCCAGCATCTACACCCATAGCAATGCAGGACTGCTTGACGCTTGAAATAAGTGTGGTGGCGGTAGCTTCTAGTAGAACCATACAACATTTTTTTGTCGACGAAGTCCGAACTATTTGATACATTATTTGTAATCACCAATTCCGTCACCCATTGCGTTATATGGCTTGTGTATTTAAAAAAAAATCCAATCACTATTCTATTATATGTTATATAAACAGATTTATTTCTATAGCAACCTTCCATCGGTCGTTGTCGTAGTCCCATAAGGAAGAGATGCCGTCTATGGGGTTAACACGTAGCTCTAGCATCCTCCGTAGTTGGATCTTCTGGTTGGTTTTTGAGAGGGAGACGGGAAGCGGCTCATACACTGAAATCGTACGTATTTTTTTAAAGCTCCGTATCCATGGGGTCAAAAAGTTAATCTGAGGGCCAAAAAATATTCGCTTGGCGTTAAAAGCGTCAGCGTTGAACGAATTTCAGCCAATTTCGCTGCAATTTGCAGTGAAATTTTGTGGCCAAATCGGGTACATACATTCGTTTTTAAGTAGGAAAACGCTTGAAGCGAATGTATCGTACCCGTCGAGTAAGTAAGCCTTCGTTATCTCTCCGTCTGTTTGTTTGTCATAGGACTATATCTCTTAAAGCGTAATCGATAGACACTTTGAATGTATTACATTACAATACTATTACATTATAAACAGTAAACAAATAGACTAGTATTGAAAACCTGATTCTTTTTTGAAGTCGGTTAAAAATAAAAAGCGTCAGAATACGAGAAATTAGATCGTTGTTCGGACTTTTTCAGATAGTCCATAATTGCATAATAATTTTAAAATCGCATGCATGTATGTATGTACAGGTTTGTACTGCTATGGTAACAAATACTAAAAATAAACAAATTAAAACAGTGACATAGCAATATCTATACCAGTCGATATGCAGAGGGTTCCTGATAAAACGATAATGAATGATGAATTTAGACATCTGTCTAAAGTTTGTGTAGTTGTAAACTAACGGGCGTAACAAAGTCACTGGTAATGGCTCGTCATAGTCAGTGGTGTAGCGTTTCAGAGGTGCCATATTTTTTCGTAATAAATAACCAGTATTTATAAAAAAAACCTAGAAACACTACTTCCGCCCCTAGTCGGTACATTTAGGAAGCGGCAGAATATTCAGAATTTTTAGTCGTCAAATTGCAGCGACACAGGTGTCAAAGACTTTTAAGGTTTAGTTAAAGGTTTGGCGACGTGTTTTGGTCGTCAATTGAGATTTTATCTTATTTTTTCGACGATTAAAATTTCTAAATGGGTGGGCGACTAATTCAACTACTACCCCAGGCGGCATGGACCCACACTTCACCACTGGTTATATTAATTGATAATGATAAAATAAAAAACGCGTATTACCAACATCAATAATCACGTCTCACCATAATAGTGGTAGAACATAGTGCACCAAAACCCAAAGGAGATGACGACGAACCACCAGCCGAAAAAGAACTTCCACTGGCCCGTGGGGTGCTGGAATTCAGCGAATGTCTGGCAAAAGGAAGCACGGTACAAAGCTTTCTTCTCCTCGCAGCACAGCTGACGCCAGTCGCCCTTTTCTTTCTCGCGAAGAGCCTGCAGGACAAGAGAACTTTAGACTCGAGATGCTTAGTCAGGGACTTATGTAGAGGGGGTGATGGGTTCTGATCATAACATCCACTTTGTTCACCAACACGTTTGTCAGGCGCGGTGAGTATTAGCAAAAACCTCCATTAGGGCAAGCCTTATCCAGCAGTTGACTTCAAAACCCAGATGGATGAGTGGTTGATATTGGGCACTATTAATTATTTAAGAAATACAGATACCAGTTTATATGGCGTTTCAAGGAAACAAAGGTAACAAGGTTCTTTAAACAATAGGTACCACATATGTCACAAGGCGTATACTTTGTATTTTATGCTTTTGGTCATACTAACTGAAATGTTTGTAAGAATGAAGTCTCGTCTATTACTTGTATAACTAAGTACTTACCCAAATGTCTCTCGTGTTTTCCTTGAAGCGTATAGCAGGAAATGGGAAAAGAGCGTCATCTTTGTAATTGATGCCTCCGTTTATCCCATGGCCCACCACATCGCGTTCTCCGATTCTGCATCTTCCGTAGGCGCTCCTTATACTGTAACTCCAGGGGACGAAGACTCCAAAGGGTTTTGTCGCAAGTAAAGCCATAGTTTGAAAAGTCCTGTCTATTTGATGTTTATGATTTCTTTTTTATTATATACTTTACAAATCAATTCTCTATTCGGCCACTCAGTATTAAAATAAGTTTGAACTACCTTTTTAAAGATGCAGGTTATTTTTAAACATATTATTTAAGTTGCGAGTCGAAGATAGTACAAAGTAGGTACACGAAGGCCGTAGTGTATACCAAAAAGTAGTGTGGAGTGGTGATAGCGTGGGTTCCAGCAGCTATTCTATGAAAACCTGCATATGATGTATGAAACCTGATTGTAAACTATGCAACGATAAAAAAGGATCTTAACGCTCAATCAGGCCACATCCGGCGGGCTCGCAGACGAATTGCGGATTGGGGTTTGCCCAAATGTGTGTAAGGGCTCTTTTCATATCTTTTTATATTACATACGCACACGCACACGGGGTTGCGAAAAGATTGCAACAAGTCAATTTACGTGAGTGTATAGAACGCACGTGCAGCCGTAAACATGCACGAGGAAATGCGCTCTAATATCTTATAACCCAATGTGTATGTGTAATATCTTATAACCCAAAAGGCTGTGTTATGGTCTGGTTGTTGTGGTAATGGAGATACACTTATAAAATCGTTCTAATTTAACTATTTAGGTATTAATATGGCGTTTCTCTACTTTTACAAAAAAAACTATAACCGAAGAAAACATTTATTATAACTCAGTATTTCGTAAGGTATAACATTAATACATAGAGATAAGTACGCATATAAGTATAAGAAAATACTCAGAGCTTTTCTTTCTGCTGCTACATTCACTGAAAAGAGAAAATATCTGATAAGTAATTACGGATAACAGTGATCAGACTAAAATAAGTACCACAATAAGACCGATAGCACCCGGTGTAACATTGGATTTATTTGACTGATGTCACTAATTACCTAGTTTGGCACAGGGTGATTTCCTGTCACGCGTGGCAGTCACGCCTGGAAAGCGGTCGTGCTCCGATAATCTCAATTCGGAGCTTGCAAGAAATAGAAATTGCATTAGCAATGCAAGATGTTGAGAAAAAATTGATAGCATTAATCCGATTTGCTTAAATTTGAAAAAGTAGTCACAGGTAGGTACGTGAAATGTAGAAAAGGTTTATCGTTCGGTCACAAAACATTTGTTCTGCATTGCAAGCGTCAACGTTTAGCGTTAAAAACTAAGTCTGATCAAATAAGGCGATGAAACTTCGCATTAAATTGTAACGGCATTCCGCTATTTTGATAATTGAAAGCAGCGTCAAGCGAATATTTCGTGGCCAACCAGTTAACCATTTCCACTCTGAGAAAAAATCGATGTCTAATATTGGGATATTATTGGTATTATGATGAATTGATCTAAAAATTTCCAGTATCATTACTTTCCATCGGTCATAATCGTAGTCCCATTTGGACGAGATGCCGTCTATGGGGTTAACGCGTAGCTCCAGCATCCTCCGCAGTTGGGCTTTCTGGTTGGGCTTTGAAAGCGAGGCAGGCAGCGGCTCGTATACTAGAAACGGTAGAGTTTATATTTTATTAATATCAACCGTATATATTTTGCGATAGCAACTTAACTTAGGACTACCAAATGCTTTCTATACCATATGAACTTAGGGACTGTTTATACTGATAAACAGAAATATTTAAAACAAAAGAATACATCTTTCTCGATTCTATTCTTGGTGACGTTATTCCATCCAATGGAGACGAATCATGGCAGTGGCTGATCAATCCCTACACCGAACCAGAGTAGGTAGAAATAGCACATATCTTTATGAAGAATTTATATTTCTATTCTACTCCGGATCTACTTGTTTGTGAACTTTTCTTCAAATGCCCATGAGATTTCCTTAGGCATAAAAATGATTTTTAATGAATGCAAAAAACATCATAATGTCATTTGCATTAAGAGGGTGAAGGCAAATCCTGCAAAATAAAATAAGTATTGCCAACAATTCTAAAAAATGTACACTCATTCAACGTTTTCAAAACAAAAGTTGCTGAATATATTACTTATATTTTAATACTAATTATGATAGTATCTATTAAATAAATGAATGCGTTGGGTAGGTAACTCTCTTGTATGAGTCGGGGAATGTATTTATTTTTTTCAAATAAACAATGTTC
Organism: Cecropterus lyciades; assembly: GCA_002930495.1. Classification (NCBI taxonomy): domain Eukaryota; kingdom Metazoa; phylum Arthropoda; class Insecta; order Lepidoptera; family Hesperiidae; genus Cecropterus; species Cecropterus lyciades. The sequence continues at coordinate 123,455 of MOOZ01000601.1, read as the reverse complement.
TCGTGTAAGTGATATAAATCTTTTATGAGAATAAAGATTCTTTAAACCTATTCCTCTCTCACCGTAAAGGTGGTAGAAAATCGCACACCAAAACCCGAAGGAGATGGCGACGAACCACCAGCCGAATATGAACTTCCACATGCCCGTGGGGTGCTGAAACTCAGCAAATGTCTGGCAGAAGGACGCGCGGTACAGAGCCTTCTTCTCCTCGCAGCATAGCTGACGCCAGTCACCCTTTTCTTTCTCGCGAAGAGCCTGCAGAAGAATATCGTATAATAAAATCAAAGAAGAGTGAGAGTTCTTCAAATTTCTAGGTTGCAAGAAAACATGACATTCAGAAAAAATACTAATGAAAATTCTTCAAATTAAAAGCAAACAATCCTGCAAGATGAGGAGAAATTAGAAAACATGTGAAATTGTAGTCTCATTTGATTTTTCTCAAGTTAATTATCATAAATAATTATGAATATATATTAAGTGTGGTGATGGTGACTTCGTATTAATTATAGTGTAGATCTGTGCGAAACAGACTAGACCGAAACGGGCTCTCTACACGAACATGCTCTATTAAGCTCTGCGGTAACTAAAAATCAAAAGTGAGTCTTTCTCTTTTATTATAAAGGAACTTGTGTTTTTGTTCTGACAATACTGCTATGGAGCCTATTAGTACTGAAAGTGACTTACGCAAATGTCTCTCGTATTTTCCTTGAAGCGTATAGGAGGGAATGGGAATATAGCATCATCCCTGTAATTGGCACTGCCATTAATCCCGTGGCCGACTATGTCACGGCACCCAATTCTGGTTCGCCCATAGGCACTTCTGATGCTGTAACTCCAAGGGAGAAAGACTCCAAAGGATTTTGTCGCAAGCAACGCCATTGTTCGCGAAGTCTTGTCGGTTTGATGTTTATGATTTGCTTTTTTGTTAAAAGACCGTTTATTTTATTTGACCATGCTCTACGCACGCTGTTGTGTAGGTTTTAGGCTTATACTTGTTTACAAAATCATATTCTTCGTTAAATCTTAATACGATAAATATTATCTTATGGTAAATCGTACAGTTTAACCATATAGTTTAGATGTTTGTGTCTAATTGTTTCATGACTAGACAAAATGAAGTAAATATTGTTCAACTAGGACGAAATAATAAGCACCTAAATATACTAAGTATAGTTGGATTTAAAAATTCCGTACAGTATTAGAATTATCTGAAAGTATTTACTTTATTATTATGAAGGAATGAAAAGGCATCTATAGTAGGTATATATTTCTTTTTGGCGAGGGCTATTACAAAGTTTCGAATTTAAAGTTATGTAATATATTTCAACAATATACAAATTGATTTTCGATATCGCAATATTTTGCAAGGAAATGAAATTGCTATAAATTTCAAAGTTTACTTATACAATATGTGAAATAACAAATCAATTTAGTTCCCCATCCTTTAATAATAAGATTTTTACCTAAGTTCGCTATAACCACATTATTTACATGACTTATATCAAGAATATATTATTTTTTGTAAGTGTTTTAATTATATTTAAAGACAAAAATATTCTTGCGGAAGTACTCGGCGATAGCGACATTTTAAGAACAGAGGCAATTATTCGGAATACAACTAATAAATTATTTTCTGCTCTCAAACTTAAGAAAGATCCTCGATTAAATCAGTATTTGATAATCAACAAATTCTTTGCCTCCTTAACTTTGCAAGATCACGACACTCTGAGCGAAATAGCAAAGATTTCGAGAGCAAATAATATAAATAATAATGCAAGTGAAATTTTTATGGCTGCTATAAATGAATTTCTGAATGATGATTATCAGATTAAAGCAAATGAAATCAATAACGATGTAGAAGCTACAATACATGGTGATCATGTAGTGGAAATAATACAAACTTTTCTACAAAGACTTAAAGAAGCGAAGGAGCTATATGACCTTAACTCGTACGTGAAGATAAATGATAAGGTGCTGAACCTTATTAAGGGTCGAAGTCAAGATAATACAACTTGGAGCAGTGGCCATGATGATTATCATTTTGAAAATTACAATTTATTTGACGACATGGATTTTTGGAGTAAGCATTTATACAACATTCAACTATCACGATTTAATAAAAAGCAAAATATCAATTGTTTTATTTTTTCAAGAACCTAGCGGTCGTCGGATTTACAAAGGAGAAAGGACGAAGATCAAACATTTTCCGTTTATGGCTAGTATCCAGATGTTTAATAACTTTCAATGCGGCGGGTCCATCATCAAATCGGATCTTATAATTACTGCTTCTTCATGTTTGCAACTGTGAGTCCTACTAAACACTTAATGAATTATTATTAAATATTCATTATTGATAGTTTAAAATGTTCCTTTTGCGCAACAGTATTTGCCACTATGATTTTATCTAGATGAACAGTAACTTTCCATAATTCAACTCAGTTCTCAGGTGCAACTAGACATATGCTGCTATTCTCAGAAAGCCTATCTGTTTGTAAAAAATAGCCTTTATAAATTCTAGATTATATGGATACATCAGATATGTGGTGGCTTTCTTCAGGGTCAAATTTAGATGAACTGTTAACTTCTTTTGTTTCTTCAAGATTTACATATATCTAGGTAGATATTAAGGATTAATTGTCATTTAGAAATGTCAACAGTTCTCTTTGTTTGAAGAGCATGGAACAACCGCTTCTACCGGGAAAACCCTGCCTTCCTCTCCGTTCGAGTTGGCAGCAGTTTCTACACTGGAGGCGGCGAAGTCATCCCAGTCTTGGAGGTGTACTTCCACCCTGATTACAATCCAAAGAATCTAAGGAATAATATTTGCATCGTTCGCCTCACTAGGAGGATCAACTTCAACTGGAGATCTAGACGAAGAATACGGAAGATTGATATAGACAGGAGTCCTTATAATCTCCCGTATAATACTCCTGGAATTACTATTCTGGGTTGGGGAGCGAAAGGAGTAAGTATAATTTAAACGTTATTGCAGAAAATAATTGTTGTTTTTAGAAAAATGTTACAATGTCATACTAGCCATATGTGGTAAGGGAAAAATACTTATCTGAGTCGTTCCAACTTAATCCTTAGGGATAATAAAATATCTGTGGCAGACCACGGGTGAGACTGATCTTATCTGAGGTTGATTACAGTTGCCAATGGGCGGCAGTGGCCACTCACCATCAGATGGACTCATCATCCCGACTCGGACGACCCGCGTGGCTGAGTGGTCACCATACCGGTCTGACACGCAGTGGGTCCCGGGTTCGATCCCCGGCCGGACAGACATCTGAATGATGAGT
>MOOZ01000601.1:91011-101243 GCA_002930495.1 Cecropterus lyciades | reverse complement strand
GCGAAGTTTATCGAAATCGCTGCACTCTTGATGCTTGCAGTGCCAAGCGAACGTTTCTCCGAGCTGTGAATCTAAACATACTTACGTACTCCAGTGTCGTAGCAAGCATCAGCATCGAGCGATAAAACTTATCCACAAAGTCTTAGCCACAAAATCGCACGAAATCGTAGCGTTTATCAAAATTCGCTCAACGCCGACGCTCATCACCGAGGGAATGTTACGCTTAGCGGTGCGTGTGAGGTCGTGTACGTCACCATGGCAACGTTCGTCCGAGCGGTGAGAGCGCACACATAGTTACGTACTGTAGTGCGCGAGGTCGGCGAGCGGCGCGGCGGCGGCGAGGCAGCGCGTGACGTTGCGCGCGTCGCCGGCCGCCAGCGCCGCGGCCGCGCCCGCGCCGTAGCCGCGCCCCCACGCGCCCACGCGCGCCCCGTCCACCATCTTCAGGTTGTCGCGCAGGTACCTGCACGGCGGACGGTCAACGCGATGGTTACAGCGGAACGTTAACATATTCATATACTTTATTAATTCACAAAGTGTAGCGTATCTTGCAAATTTCGTTTCATCTCGTTTCGTCATTCGTTCACCGATGCACTCACTCAGTCACAGACTCACTCATTTGCGGACCGAATCAATCATTCGCTCACTAACTTATTCACTGACTGACTTACTTATTCTCCCCACTGACGCGCACTCACATACCCATATTCACACCTCGCTTTGTTGTCATTATACATTTTACATAATGAGTCAGTAATGTAAACAATGAATGTTTTATTTGTTAATTTATTGTATTTGTGACACTTTTTAAACTTATTATTTTTCTGCACTCCTTCTTTATATGAACATTAACTATTCTTAAAAAGGGATCGGAAGATTCGCTTCACGTATCAATTTATAGAATAGTAAAAAAGGAATAAACTAACACAACAGCGAAAAACTTACGATAGAACTGCAATTTGATCTTCCACATCTACTGATAACAACTTTTGATAAATTTCCGTTCTTAACTCTTCACCCTGAAACAATTAAACATTAAAGTATTATCTACTAATTGGATATAACTGATACCGATTTTCATTAAATAAATACTACCTCAAGATACGGACTACGTAATTTACGTTTTCGTCCATATTATGTTGTAATGTTGAGCAAAAATGTAAACTGTAATATTTTAAAGAGAATTTAAAAAACTCGTGGACACTAACGGTGGGACTGGTCCATAAGCTCACAGTCGCAGCATTTTTCGCTGAGCGACTTTCCTATGGTCGGTGTGTTCGTTAGGGATAAAATCCGAAGAAATTCGTATGAGGACCAAAGCCACCGAAATAGCTCAAAAGGCTAGCTGAAGTGATAATGAGCTGGTCACATCTGCTGTTTGTCTGGCAGTCGCTGGAGTAAACGGTTGTTAGAGTGGAGATCGCGTCAGGATAAACGTAGCGGGGGACGTCCTCCTGCTCGGCGGCGCGACGATCAGCGCCGGCCGGCGGGGAGGAACTGGATGAGGAGAGCCGAAGATCGGGCTCGGAGGTGCGTCTTGGGAGAGGCCTATGTCCAGCAGTGGACTGATGTAGGCCAAAGATGATGATGATGATGAAAAAACTCATACTAAGAGCATTAAAGTTACTGGAAATGTAATAGAATACCTGTCCTCCAGAGCCCCTTGCATCAATCTCAGCCACGATGAAGTTCCTGGCGGAGGCCAGGTACCAGCCCCAGGTGGGTTTCCACCGCTCGGTCACCAGCTGACCGCCGGGCTCAGCCGACCTGTGATATACATTTTTTTAAGCTGCAGAGTTTTTGAAACCTTCTTTACTCTTTATCCCCAATTTTTGATGACTCTTGTCAGAACTTTATATTTCTAGTAAGATTATATGCTATGTATTTCTTCTTCGTTTATAGGTATTTTTATTATCATTTTATATATTTTAATACTTATTACAAGTTTAATTAAAGTGAAACTATACACTACATTTTTTGGTAGTTTTTGATCATATCTTTTTGTTTTTCATTTTTGTATATATGTACATTTTTGTACATGTATAATTACTATATCGTTTAATCGTTTTGTTTTGCCCTATTTTGGGTGTCAAATTCTTTGATAAAGCCCACCCTTAGCTGCGTCAAAAATCAAGATTTGCCCTAACATATCGTTTATCAGCTTGGCTTTATGCGATTAAAGACTAACTTTAAAGCCTGGTTACGTCATGGATTTCAATGGTAATTTTTCACTTACACGTGCAGCACCAGCGGGAGTGGCAGGTCGTCAGTTTCTCTCAAGCCCGGCGGCAGGAGCAGTCGCACCCTCGCTTCTCGGTGGGCTTGGACCTAAAGAGAGATATCACATATCCACATCCATCACCCATCACACCTACTTTACTTATAATAAGGCACACCTTGTTATAAGTGAAATACGTGTGACGGGTAACTCCGAATTCAAATCACGAACGGTTACACTACCAACTGGGGTTGTTGGCTCATTTTCATGTTAGGTGTCTTTCTTAGTCTTCGGGAGTAGTAACACATCTGTGATGGACTTTACATATAAAATCTGGTCTATATAAATTTGATATTGATGTCCATGGGCGGCGGTACTTACCATCAGATGGATGGTATGCTCGTTTGTCATTACAATGTTTGAAAAAAGCCTACAAATATTTTCAAACCTATCAATTTCTGTTTTTCCTTTGCCAACTTTGCGCAACTCATTAAAAGATGGCGTCTTGGCATTGTGAATCACGCTATTGATGTTTTCAACATCCTGCATATACAACTTCTGATAAGAGACTATCAGAGCACCGCCGAACCCCGGCCTGATCACCTAGCCTAGCGGGAGATTTCCGCAGTCAAATTCCTTTTATAAAACATCCTTCCAAGATTATTTTCTAACCAAAAAAAAAGTTTTGACGTTTGAAATAAACAAATAACCTCTCAACTAACCAGGACCCTAAACAAAAGAGATTAATTGTCACAAAAAGTATCTTCCCAACCGACCTCGACCCTGAACACCTTGACCTGCGGCACGGCCAGCGCCGCGAACTTCTGCCGCAGCGGCGCGCCGTCCCACAGCACGGCGCGGCGCGCGCCGCCCGCCGCGCACAGGAACGTGGCCGGCGGCCCGGGCCCGAGGCATTCCTGTGCACGTTACAAACGCTCAATTCCGGTAAACGTTTACATCCTATCATTTTAGATTCATTGTCGCGGAATTAGTACATTTTAATATGTAACGAGTACTTACGATTTGCGGTTTTTAAAGTCTTTTTGCGAAAAATAATTTTAAAAGCTGCATATCGTGACTACACATGTCGTGACTAAATTTAGAACCACAAAATGCAAATTTCTTTCTTCCAAAGACAGTGTTTTGAGTATTTTTTATTCATACGTTGTGAACATATTTCTACAAATTGGTTAGGACTTTGTTAATGATTATTATTTAATTTCTGGACACTAGTCGAGCCAAAAAATTACGATGACAGATCGCACGGTGAAAATAAAAGTGATTTAATGTAAAATTTTCATTTCGTGGAAATAACGAAATTATGCTCTCATTTTGGAAAATTAAAGTATAGTTACTATTACTATACTTAGTATAGTTATTACTTAGAAGACACCGCGCGTGTTTATTTATGTTAGTCATTTTCTAGCACAAAATTGACAGTTTTTCATTTTCTACATGTTAGACAGTTATTAGATAGATAGTTATTAAGAATATTTTCAAGTATTTAACTCAGATTTAAAGAAATTCTGAGTACAGGAGAAGAGTCTGCATCTACTACACAACTTTGGAAGACGCCCTTACCATGAGGCATACTGATTTAAAGGACAACCTTTAAGAAATAATATAATTAGATATCTCCCATACCTGCACATAGTAAGAAAAGTTCCTGCTGAATATAACTCTATTGTAGAGACAGACGGTCGGCAGAGAGTCGTTCTCGTCAGCGACATGTGGTAACACTGTGGACGTGGGCCACGATGGAAGCGAGGACGTCGTGTTCTCCACCTCCTGGAATACCGTTTGATTTTGTATGATATGCAATAAAATGTATTTTTTCTATAGGCCTGCAGGGCATCTACAAATCGTCAGTTGCAATTTTTTTCTTACAGTACCGTCGGACAGGATCACGACCTCAACTGAGAAGATCTGGCAAGAGACTCACCGGGTTTGTCTTATTACATATATATAAACAATGAATTAAGTGATAATTCTGAGAATTCCATGGAACAATTGTGTAGTTACTGTTTCCCTATTGGCCTTTACAGCTTCACCGATATTTTGTCGCGAGTCTGAAGTTCAGCTGGGATAAGAACTATCGTCTGGATGGGAGGGCTGGTTGAGGTTCCCGTTGCTGATTTCTTTAATCTTCCTCCTTTGCTAGAAGGAAGGACGGTTGCGGACCCAGCTAATGCCGGAGGCTTGGTCTTTCGCCTCATGTTAAATGGGGATTGCTGCTGACCTAAGGGCAACTCCTGTGAGGTACGGACCTCGACTTAGGTCAGTTACGCTAATATGGGGCATTGATGATGCACGACCGATCACATGGGGATACCTTGTTCAACAGGGGTTCTTTCTGAAGTCGATTATCGATGCGTTGCCATTCTCGAGGACTAAGATGGACGCTTCATATAATGTAAACAGGCAACCTCACCTTTCTACCGAAACGCAAGAACTGCTGCGCTAGAAATATTAGTGGCGGCGTAGTTCGACCAGTGGCACTACACTGGCTACACTACAAAAGCAGTGTAGTTCGATCGGGGAGGAACCATCCCCGGTCGAACTACACCGGTTCTGCCACCTGGTAAATTTATCTAAATCTATTTGTTACGACTACATACCGGCGCGTCGGTGGGCGGCTCGGTGGTGTCGATCTCGGGCTCGGCGCCGGGGCAGGTGAGGCAGCGCGGCGCGGGCGGCGCGGGCGGCCAGCGGCCCGCCGGCACCCACACGCGGTACACGTGCCGCTCGCCCGCCTTCTCCGGCGCCGTGCCGATCACGTACCTACGGGGGAATGTTTATTACGAACGGGGTTTTGCCCGCGTTTAAAATGATATATCTTAATACCTTATTTTTACACGCACGCGCTTTCTACACTCATAGCCCCACACTAGGATTTTTTCCTGTGTCGTGGGTGCCATGGACGCACGGAGACGAATACGCGAACACCCAGACCCAGAACAGAATCTAAACCCGTCATTCGGATGTCCGGTCTGGCCGGGAATAGAACCCGGGACCCATTGCGTGTGGAACCGGTATGGTGTCCGCTCCGCCACGCGGGTCGTCGAAGAATAAGAATTAAATAAAGGCATATGTTACTATAAGATATGGACTTTAAGCATACTTTACATTCAATTCAGTAGTTCTGGTGTTATGCAATTTGAAACACAAACAAATAGACGAACAAACGTGAAAACTATAAAAATATCTATGTATTATTATCTATTCTTAGTGCCCCAACCTTTTTTTTACAAATATATCTTATACTAATATTATACGGCAGAAGAGTTTGTTCGTTTGGTGTTTAACCAAATTATTTGAGTTAATCTCATTGCTCAGGAACTACTGGTTCGAATTATAATGCATATACACGCAGAACTTTAATTTTTATTACAATTCGTCTATACTATTCTACTCTGAATTACATCTCTCGAAAAGAAGTTTCTGTCAAGTAGTATAGTATAGTTATATAGTATGAATATTTAACAAATTTGATGAATTTAGAATTTATAGAAATGTCTTTATTCACCAAGAAATAAGCGAAAAAAAAACACCATAAACAGTCGTGTCTATTAGAGATTTCTTATGTCCACTAAAAGACATGTAAAGTCTAATGGAGGGCAGCCATCACTTTCTTCCTGTGGCTAACCTTACGTGAGGCTTTGATCTTACCAAGAGTTGATTACAGATGTCCATGGGCGGCAGTGACCACTTTCCATCAAGTGGACATGCTCGTTTTTCACTTTCATAATATAAAAAGACAAATATTATAAATATGTATATATATGAAGTTGTATGTAGGTATGTTACTCACAGCAGGCGTCTTCTCTCGTCCCATCCAACTAACTGCGTGATCTCGAAGTTGCCCTGCGTCAGCGTAGTCCTTATGTCTGCGGTGAGATGTACCGCATGACGCCATATGCCACCCTGTTATGGTATTCAACCCACGTTTAGTCAGACATTACGTTGTAGACTAGTCGTGGCAGACAAAACAGTTGCAGATGCAAACTGCAACAACATGGGATGATAAAGGAAAAATATTATTTTTATACGCAAATTTCAAAGATTTAAATAAAAATAATTTAAATTTAAATAAATAAAAAAGAATGAAGATTTCAAAACACGCGCTTATTTTATTATTTTTTATTGTTTATTTCTTTTTATTTATACCATATAAATATAAAAAAAATAAAAGCAAGCTTCAGTATCTTCTCCACATTTGACTAAACAAGAGACTTGCATGGCAAGATACGCTTTATGTACATGGTGGTCAGTGATCACCTGGTCGGTGATGGGCGCGGAGGTGAAGACCCCGCTGCGGCCGCCCACGAGGGCGCCCCCCCCGCACCAGCCGCAGTCGTCCTCCACGGGGTCCGCCCCGAGACCAGACCAACGGGTGCCGTCGGACTCGTCGCGATAGATCTAGGTGTGGAAAGAAGAGGAAAGTCACAAAAAGTCTAGGATTTATTTATTTGTTATAAAAACGCATTATCTACATTACATTTAAAAAGTAAAACTTTTTTCCGACGACTAAAAATTTGGTCTATCTGACGCATGTCGTATTATGCTCATCTGCAGGGTAAGTGAAAAGCGTTCGACAGCAGCCAAGGCTTATATGGCTGCGTTATTGTTAGTTTATTTAAATCTTAAATTGAAATTTATTAATTTGAAGAAAAATACGATTTTCCACAAAAGAAACGTGCATCGTGATTTCATTAAATCGCATATAAGATTTTTTTTAATAAATTAATTCACAAGATCACAAGTTATTATTTATTGCACCTCTAAAAATAAAATTTTCAACAATTTCTTATTTAAATATGCTCTGTTAACATTGTTATTTAATTGTAATAAGTAGCAAACTATATTTGTACACGCGTGATTGATTCATACACCATATTATTGATCATCTTGTAAATTTACCTTATTCAACAAAAAAACGATTGATTGATTGAAAAAAAAAAGATACAATAGAGCAAACTTAATGCCTGATGGCATTCTCTACCAGTCGACCCTGGGTGGCTAGAACATTTGCGGTAAGTGGCAAATTAAAAAAAATAAAATTACACTTTTTAAGGTGACGCGAACCGCGACAATATGGAGTTACCAATAGGTAGTGTACACGAGTCAAAGAGTATACAAATACTAATACGAATACGATGCGTGAAGTGTGTACGTATCAGACGGCGGCGTAAAGCGGACTGGCGGACGGGGGAACTGAGCGAACGCGACTCGCTGACGGCATCGTCGTAGGTAAAGGCGCGAGCGAACGGGCTACATAAGGCGGCGTTACAACTTTGTATTTATTTCTTTGTCGGGATAGTTATTGTCTACATCGGGTTAATGTTGCATTATAGGACCGCAACTTGAAAAGATACAAAGAACAGATATAGACAGTTCTTTCTCATATTTACTTATCACAAGAATCTTGGGATATTTAAGAAGTGACTAAACCAAAGAATTGTTGATATTTTTTCTTTGGTGGCCAATTCACAATAATTGTACTACGACTCAAACCTTTCCAAGAAGTCTATGTAATTACATTCGCTTCCAATTGTACATATGACGGGACAAACAAGAATAAAAGATCTATTTCTTTATGTTCATACTAACTTTAACTCCGCAACCTAAGGTTGTCTGGATGCAATCGCTGTTTAGCGATAAGACCGCCTTTTTGTATTTTTAAAATTGTAAATTTTCATTGTATTATTTGTCTGTGTTTTTGGGTACAATAAAGTATATTATTATTAAAAGACAAATTAATATTCCTCCTAAACCCTTGTGAACAATGAAGAACACAAGCTATTTTACACGGGGCCTTCAGTCTTACGTCTTGACAGTTGTAGCTAGCAGCGTTGCAGAGGCTGATGATGGAGACGTTCTGCGGACGGTTCAGCAGCAGCACAGCAATCTGCCGCTCGGAGATCCAGGTTGTCCAGCGCACGTACCAACCTGGAATTAATCATTTGAAGAAGTAAGGCAAAATTGGAAATAAGTTTCTTAAACTGTGTGAATGAAATAGCAGGGTTAGGCCATATTTTGCAGGTAGGTAAATCATTTTTAAATTAATCAATCAAAGTATTCTTAATTAATAATTTTAATAAAAAATTAAATTAATCAAAGTGATTTCAATATGGTTTTATTTGTTATTTATTTAAGTCGTATTTTTTTAATTTTAGGTAACACGGAGACTTATGATTAGTATGAGAACTCAGGCCAGACCAGAAAAAAGCTCACAAAAACATCTTTTGAAATTCATAATTAAGATCGGTTGACCAGGAATCAAAGCCGGAACCTACTAATTGTACTTAAGAATCATCATGATGATTGCATCATGCGGCTCCGCATTAAAACATAATAACATAAAAAAAATCGATGTATAATAATGAACTCTCATTATTGAACCGCACGCTGTTTCATAACAAAACAAAAACTACGACAATATCTTTTCTACTCTTATTGTTCGAAGCACGCGAAAATTCATTGCTACGAGTAAAAGCTCCGAAAAGCCTGCACTCACAAAATGCAGACATGCACCATTCCTTTTGTTATCGTCTGAGTGGCGAGCTCGAGCGCCGCGGCGACCCAATTATGCATCTTGGAATTCCATGGTCAAGATTCTTGATACTAGAGAGCTGGCGTACACGAGCGATGTGGAACGTGCGGATGGGCCAAGTGATTCGGGTTCGATTCTCGGGCTAATCGTGAATGAAACAATCATGTAAGTTTTAAAGGTTGTAGAACCCTTTGTGGGATGAATACAGATATGCAGGCATGGTGGCAGTGGCAACTTACCATCAGGTGGAATGGCAGGCATGCTTGTTTGCTACTTCTATATTAAAAAAAAATTGTAGGATGTAATCGAAGTAACTACGACCGTGACCCAAATACAGCTTACAGGTTAAATGTTCGGGTAGATTTAACATTTTGAGTTTTCTTTAATTCCGGAGATGAACAAGAAAGTACCACGCAACGAAGGATAAGGTTCCGTCTACATCAAGTGTACTCTTGGCAGTTTTCCTTAGTTCGGTTTGCACGAAAATTTCTGACACGAATGTGCGAGACTCGGAGCACTATGACGCGGGGCTCTTCAAGAAAGTTGCAAATAGAGCTCTCGTTCAAAGCCGGCGATGCAATGGCGACTCCTCTGGTGTTGCAAATGTCCAGGCAGCGGTGACTGATTTCCATCAGGTAGTCCGTCTGCCATTTATCTTGTTAAATTTATTGAAAATAAAAGGAAAAGTAATAAATGTTGCATCAATTAATTACCTTTATCGATCTGAGATGTGAACTGTATGGCGTGGGAGAACAGGAACTTAGGAGTCTTCAAGCTGACCACATACACTGTCACCACCGGGTTATTTGTGTTTACCTGAAAATGTATGCCAGAAGAAGAGCTTAATGCCAGATTATTGTAACCAGATTGGCTACCAGTAATTAAATACCTAAATTTAAAAAAATGATTTTCACAATGCAGTCCACCTGATGGTAAGTAAATAAAGACTATAGCTTTGAACCTTAATATAAAACAAAAATCTCCTGTGGATTAAAATACCCATCGTAGGGTAAACCTAGATAATTCCCCAATCTTTGCGTAATACCTTTCAAAATCGGTTTAGTCATTTCCGAAAAAATCAAACACACAAGACACAAAAACCTATTACTAAATATAAATAAGAATAATACCTGAACACTTTACAAATAAAAAAACTTCTTTATTCAATTTAACAACAAATGAAAAGATTTGTTTACTAACCTTAGGATACCGTAAAGTCCTGATAGTGGGGTAGGCGGGTGGTTCAGGCTGGTCCAGCCCGTACCACGGGTATTTGTGTTCCTTGACCTGTGAGTCGTTGTACGTGGCGTACATGAGGGTCTGGCCGTCTGGGCTGAACCACAGCGCGCGGTCCAGGCGTAGGACCTCCGTCTCGTACAGGAAGTCGGGAACGCCGTTGAAGATTACGCCTGGGACACCTGGGAATAAATAAGTTTTATATGTTACTAGTTGTGCCCTACG
>MOOZ01000601.1:29854-40946 GCA_002930495.1 Cecropterus lyciades | reverse complement strand
ACAAAGATTAAGTCTCGCCGTGCAGCAAGGTAATGCCGCCAGTGTTTTGGGAACCATGCCTCACACGGCCATTGTAGATGGCTTCTAGATTATTTATTATATATTTTTTTGTATATATATATATATGTATATGTATAGTCACAGGATTCATTTTAAGTTTTTTTCTGTTTTCCTTTGTTAATTTACGCAAATAACATAAATCATACATATAAATAAAATTGTAATATAAAAATAACAGCTTTTTACCAAATGCATACGAAAGTATATACGATACTGATAACAAAAAATCAATTACTAAAATTTTTGTCTGTCTGTCTGTCTGTTTGTTCTTGGTAATCTCTGAAACCACTGAACCAATTTTGAAGGGACTTTCACTGTTTGATAGCTGATGTCATAAGGCGTAACTTAGGCTACTTCTATTTTAGAAAATTTAATTAAGGTTCCGGATAAAAAATTAAAACCTAAGATACTGCGCGCTCTATGCGCACGTATATGTTACTATGTCAAGTTACATTTTTTAAACGCAGGTAAAACCGCGGGGCTCAGCTTGTACTATATATAATACTACAACGTTACATAATTATACAAGTAATGTGCTACTTCTGAGCATAAGGATATTAAAACTAATGTTTTTTCAAAAAAATATTAAGTAATCACTGCAGCGCATATTGAGACGTCTTGTTTCGCATTATGTTAAACTTGAGATCATATACAAGCTACGAAATACAATCGTTAGCGTGATTCAGAAAGGGATACAACGCCTTTTAGTTGTAGCACCGACTGCTGTTTTCGTGATGCATTTTCGTTCCATTAATATTCAATTCAATACATTAAGAAATCACACCTTACTACCGTCGTTATGCTCACTGAAATTGAACTGACTGATTTGAATTTAAAATATTTTTGTGTTGAATAGTTCATTTATCGCGGAAGGCTATAGGCTATATAACACGCTATGTTTGTTTTTTTTTTTATGTAGTAGCGGGTGAAAACGCGGGCACGTCTAGTAGATTTACACTGCAATGAAAACAGGTGAACAAAACATTGTTTTCACAGATCCAATGTGACGGGAAAGAATACGATATTTTTGAAACTGGAACAGTTAGAACTTCGATCAATTTTGAGTTACCTGGATTGAATATAATATAAAATTGTTTGTCGATTTTGGCACCGAGCCACTAATCCATTTGCCAGTGCCCACTGCACGAGTAATGGAGTCGGTAACGAAACGAGCGATGTATACCTACTGTGGTTTATGAGTTTTTTGAGTTACTGTTATTGGTATTGGTTGGACATGTTTTCTAAAGCCTGATGGACACGTGAGTGTAATTTTATGGAATTGTTGAATTTATTTTAAGTTTACATCTACATAAAGAAATAAGCATGGAAGAATTAAATACAACTTATAATATATTTTGGTAATAGTTAGCGATTTGTAGTGTAAGGAAAAATATTGTAGTGACAATTTGTAAGTGCCTCTGTAGGCCTATACAAAATAAAGATATTCATTTCAATTACTTATAGAACAAGTGATCAGGCATGCCGTATTCTTCCATTATCATCGTCATTTGCTATGTGTATATATTATTTATTTATTATTTTAGTTACTAGTTTACAAAGGGCGAACTTGATAACTATTGATATGTACTATATAATGTATATTACACCATGGCATCTGAGGCTTAGACCCCTCAGGCTTGACCTGATTTCTATTCCAATAGAAGGAGAATCAATAATTATGTTAGAAATGCATGTTCGGAGATTACAAGACAAAGTAAAAGGTATTCTCAAAGGACGCTTCTTTCAGAAGCTCATGTAATTAACTTACAATTGGACCCTTAGTTAATTAGAGCCGAGAGTCGACAAATTATACCCCCGGCATCCCCTGGGTCTAGTGAGAAAGCAGTGCAACGTAAGACCTTAGGGTTTGCCTAATCGACACGGAATTGGCTTGGGGTCGAATATCTTTATACACGTACTTACTGGCGGAAGTACTCGTGCTTCGCTAAAATAGACATAAAAATAGCCGCTATACTTAAATATTGCTAAATATTGAAATCAAAAGTAGTCTATGAGCTGATCAGGTAAATAAGCTACATCCATGGAAAATTTCATCTAAGTCGGACCAGTGGTCTTTGCGTGATTGAGTAACAATCAGTCACACACCATATTATTTTTATATATTAGTATAGATATTGATATAGATACTTTTAATTTTGATGAATATGTCTACTATCACTTTCAAATTGATAATTGCAATTAAATATCGTTAGCAACCAAGTCATACAATTATTTTATTTAAATATTTTATACATAAAACGGTGCAAAGGTGACCTAGCGTTATGAATTGGCCAGTCGATTTTTAGGCAATGCATAAATATATAGAAAGAAACATAGATAAAAGAGGATGATATAGAAAGAAACGATGATAATTATTATCAAACAAAATTATATAGACGATAATAATATATACCTCATATTTGATTTTTGATGATTATAGAATTGCAGATCACTGACAGAGTTTACTCGCTGGGTCACATGCTCTTCGGAAAAGGACGATTATCAGTTGGTGAGTCTATTCTACATAGTTTGTTGATGTATGTGCTTGTACAATTTTGATGTTGGAAGAGGCGACCAAGGGATAAGATAAGATTAGAAGTAGAACTCTTTGTGGTTCGACTTCGGAAGCACCACCGCCACACCTATTTTTGCCTAATAACAGCAGTGTTAAGCGCTGCTGTGTTCTGGTCTGAACTTTATACTTTTCCGAGGCACTCCATCGCAGTCCTCCGGGGTAGCAACGCATCTGTGGCTTACCTTAAGTGAGACTTTGACCTAGGGTTGATTACAGATGTCCGTGGGCGGCAGTAGCCACTTACCATCAGGAGCATCATCTTGCTACTTCAGTTAAAAACCCCCATTAACGGAGGCCTATGTGCAACAATAAACCTGAGAAGGCTAATGGATGGAAAAATAAAAGAATCACACATATATCCATAATATATAGATTTTACAGCAAAAAAAGGTAATCAAACAAAAATAATCGGCTTAGTAAAGTTTCCAATACGTGCGACACAATGGATTTGTGTAAGCCAAGAAAAGGTAGAAAAATTTATCACAAAAGGCTATTAGGATTAGGGATTATAGTATACTGCCAATGTCGATTCACTGCGAATGGATAAGCGATCCACGATATCTTGTGATTAACAGCAGTGATCGATATTCAGATAGCAGGCATTTCATCAGCATTACTAAGTACGGATTTATTACGTTTTCTTTAAATTATCGTTGTTGTCGTTCGTGCATTTCACGTTTATAGTTTCGTTTATGATCATATCTTGTAATGTTTTTATTAAGCGAAAACGTAAAAAAACATATTTTCAATATTTATTTCTGTCTAATAATAGCAGTGTTCTGCACAACTGTGTCCTGGTCTGAAGGGTGTGATAGGGGTACTTATCAGGGACGTTTCAACTTAGTCCACAGCACCTGTGGCTAACCTCGGGTAAGACTGATCTTATCTGCGGTTGCTTACAGATATCCATGGGCGACAGTGCCACTTACAAATAGGTGGACTGTATGCTCGTTTACTCTTTCATATTATACAAAAAAATATAAAAATGCAACGTAATGTAGGCATAGAGCGTTGTTTCGTGTTCGGACGTAATCTCTCCTCAAGGCGAGTCACACTCGTTCGCCTTATCCAAACATGTTTCGAGCATGTACTAGAATCATTGTTCTTGTTTATTGTCGTTCTCTGTGGTATTCTTTGATTCTTCTTCTTCGAAAGACAACTTCGCTTTTGTCTTGGTATCTTTTGTATGATTATTTGGTTAGCAAAGACCAAAAGAGCTGATCAGGTAATAGCTGAACAGATTTTGACCGCTTCGAAGTTTAGACTTTACAGGAAGCACGAAGAGCTACTGTTTATTCCCGTTGCTCTATACGCTTCGCTTACAGAGCAACGGGAATAAACGGTAGCACGGGAATAAGTATCCCATGTATTAATCCAGGTCATAAGCTATCTGTGCAAATTTCAGCAAATTCCAGCGTGCGTGCGTGCTTTGCGTGAAAGAGTAACAAACACACATAAATCCTCACAATTTTTTGCATTTGTAATATTAATAAGATTCGTTTTTAAAATTAAATAAAATGCGATGTACTTTGTTTTTTAGAGAAAGAAAAGTATCTTGCAAACCTCTTATTATGGGTACATAAATGTCGTCTCCAGCTGCAACTAACAAGTCGTCCAATATCTCGTCTGGAGGTTGTCACACTTCGATGAGATAAACTATAATCTGGATTTAGCATAGGCGTTTTTTGTTAACAAATTGGACCCTTTTAGCATAATGCCAGAAAAAGAGGCTTTCGGCATACTTATATATGAAGCGACCATCTTAGTCCTTGGGAGTAACAACGTATTTGTTCAGATAGAACTCTGTTCCTATATTAAGTTGTTTATGGATGTTCATGGGTGGCAATAAAAAAAATTACATGCTAGACGTTTTTCTTTCACCGACTGCTACTGTTCCGCCCTTCCTTAACAAAGCTACGCCTATAGATATATGAATTTAGGAAGCTACTTATATTTCTTTATATATGTATACTTTGTAATCATTGAAAAGATACATTGAAAGATTGATGTTCTCGTGTGGTTCCACCTATCTGTGATCAATTTTAGATAAGGCTTTTTCCAAGAAAATGAAATGGGGTTCCTTGAAATTACGAAAGCTGTGTAATAGTTCGGTATTTTTGCCATAATAAAATTTAACTTTAAAAAAAATAATGGTTACAGGACAGAACAGATACATAGAGCGACTTTTGAAGCGGAGTTTTTTTTTTTACCTGACCGAAGTAACCAACGAGCATGTAGTCCACCTGATGGTAAGTGGTTACTGCTGCCCATGGACATCTATAAGCAACTTGATATAGAACAGGGGTTCTATCTGAAGTCGATTACAGATGCGTTGCTACTCCCGAGGACTAAGATGGTCGCCTAATATATAAGTGAGCCGGCAACCACACCCTTCCACCGAAACGCAAAACCTGCTTCACGCTAGAAATAGGTGTGGCGGTGATACTGCCCCGGTTGAATTACACTGGTTCTACCACCTGCCAATATTTTTAGGGGTTCGTACCCATAGGGTAAGAACGGGATCCTATTACTAAGACTCCGTTGTCTATCCCTCTGTCACCAGGCAGTATCTCATGAACCGTGACAGCTAGGCAGTTGAAAATTACAGATGATGTCTTTCTATTGCCGCTAAAACAACAAATACTAGAAACAAATAAAATTAATTTTAAAGAGTGGTTCCCATACAGCAAGCGTGTTTGCAATTAATAACGGCAAATAGGCTCTTGAAATTTTCACAGAATATTTAGTTACACTTTAAATATTTAAGGGTAGCTCCCATACAACAAACGTTATTTTTTTGCCGTATTTTGAAGATAGATAGATCCTTCGTGCGCGAGTTCGAATCGCACTTGGCCGGTTTATTCCGTATGTTTTTTATATGTACTAGTCTCATTGTCATTATTTAACTACTGATCTCGTTTCTCGTTTCGCGGTCGCAATAGAACAGCTACATTATCCACATTTTGCAATTCTATCTCTGGTGCGCGGTTACACTAATATCACGGACAGATATTGATTTTGCACTGAAGGTTTATGAAGTAGACTGGCTTTTGCGAAAATGATTACGCTGTGATTACGGTTCAAATGGAGTTTTATGTGCTATTAACGAAGAAGTCTTTCTTTGGTATCTATGTATTAATAGAAATTACGTCTCAGTTCCTGTACTTTCAAGAGGAAAGTTGTTTCCTGTTTGCATTAGCAAACGAGTAGGTTTTTTTACCCAATTGCGTCAGAAGGAGGGTATTGACTTTCAAGCGTATATTTGTATGTTTGTCTGTATGTATGTCAATTTCTCTGACACGTACTACAGTCCAAACGGCTTAACGGATTGTAACATAGGGCATGTCATTAGAATCGCTTCAGTTTGCAGAGTGATATAATCTTTACTATTTTAAAAATATAATTAAATGGCGCTTGTAAATAGCGAAAAAATGTTTTTTATATGTTTATCAATTTTACTTGTTATAATATAGAAGTAGCAAAAAAGCATGCATTCCACCTGATGGCAATAAACGATTAGGATTATGATGGAAAGTAGCTCCTGCAGTCTGATTGCATTTTTTATAGTATGGAAGTAGCAAACGAGCATGCAGCCCACCTGATGGTAAATGGCTACTGCAGCTCATGGACATCTGTAATCAACCCTAGGTAAGATCAAAGTCTCACCAAAGGTTGGCCATAGATGCGTTGCTAATCCTGATGTCTCAAAGTATGTCTCCCTTCCCACGCCCTTCAGACCAGAACACAACAGCGCATAACACTGTTATTATTAGATAGAAATAGGTGTGGCGGTGGTGCTATCGGAGTCGAACCACAAAGAGCTTTACCACCTTCATTCTCTCAACGTCTCTAATAAGCCCCAGATAATAAGAGTTTTAACGGAGGTTGGCTACAGATGCATTGCTACCTCCGAGGATTAACTTGTAACGCCTCTACTAAATATGTAGATAAGAATTTTGATAGGTTAAAAGGGGGGTAGTATAGCCTTTTTTATTATCAAGGCAATATGGGTATCAAATGAAAGCTAGTAAATAGAGCATTCCAAAAATATATAGGTACCTTATTTTATATTGTGTATGTCTATTTTGACGAAAACTCCTAATAACCGTTCAATTAAATCTATCATTATGAATAATTAAATCGTTTTAGGCAGTCGGGTTTACCGTTTCGTAATATTTTTAACAATGTTACTAGTTTCAAAGTACTTTCATGTACGATTTTAAGTAGAAATAGAAGTGGTTATTGTACGATCACTCCACAAGAAAATCTACTACATTTGAGAGTATAAGAAGTATATTTCTATATAGAACTGTTACGTCAAATAACGCTTGCAATTGTTCAATGTTTGAAAAGCCATTTTTCAAACATTGAACAAATACCAGGAACCTTAAACTCCTAAACTCACTTTGGCGCAAATATTTCTAAAATTTCCCTCAATTTGGTATTCGCCGGGACTCCGTTATTTGGTTGAATTTATTACCTGTGAAGATTGGAAAATAAATTGGCGAAATAACTTTCGGTTCCAAACCTTTATCAAACTCAAAGAATTCAATCTGCTTTCTGTAACACATGTTACTGTTATTATTCTCAATATGTTAGACTTGTAATCGACCAAACTGTTTCACTGTTGCTGTATTTTTGAAATGTGTATAAATAAATATGAAATACGAAAAAATATATCGATCCATATAAAAAGCTTCTTTGTTGAGTCTATTGTTTTTCGTGAGTAAACCGGGTGGGGAGGAAATGTGCGTCGTGAAATTTTCTCCTACGTCGTTTTTCGGTTATAAATAGGATTTCCATCACACGTAAGCTAACCTAATGAAAATTATTATTGGTAAATTTGACTCATTTGCTACCTCGCACATCTCTGGTACTGTGCCCTTATTACGAGTTTTTTACGTTTCTTTAAAACAATTACCGTTTACATTTTCGCCCATACATTGTATTGGTATACATTACAGGGCCCTAATGGAAAAGAAATCTTCACACTGTTATTTTCTTCTTCACTGTTATATGAGTAAATTTAACCGTATACACCTTAGACTATTTTCATTTTGATATACTTAAATAATGCACGTTAAAATATGTTTCTAATATACGAACATTTCAAAAATTTACTATTCAGCATTCGAGCAGCTAGTTTTCAAAAGCTAAAACTCGTGGCATTGAACATTCAGAATCTTTTCAGTATCTTTTCAGACTCTTACCGTTTGGATCAATTTTCGGCAGTTTCACCTTTTCAGCTGTTATTTGCCGATTTTTCGGCAACGAAATTTTCTACGGGTCCAACTTTTTTTTGAAGACCCAGAACTATTGTTCATGAAACAGTTTACGTTGCGGCGAAAATGTTACGTTGGTTAGGGTTGCGATCTTTTTACTCGTATTCTTTTTTATCACGTTGAAGTAGCAAACGAGCATGCAGTTCACCTGATAGCTGTGGTGGCTGCCGGCCATGAACGTCTGTCAGCAACTTCATATAGAAGGGGTTCTATCTGAAGTCGTTCATACATTTGTTTTAACTCCCGAAGACTAAAATGGTCGCTTCATATATGAGTGCGCCAGCAACCACACCCTTCTACCTAAATGCAAGAACTGCTTTTCGCTAGAATTAAGTGTGGCGGTGGTACCTTCCCGATCGAACTGCACTAGTTATTTTATCGGAATATTTATGCAAATTATCAAACGATTAATTTTTGCTATTTACTATTAAGAATAACTTAACATTGATATGAGAAATTCTATGTTGATTAATCATGAGTTTGCAAGGTGGTAGAATCAATATGTTTTAACTGAGAGGGTACCATTGTACCAAGAAAAGGCCATCTTAGTCCTCATGAGTTGCAACGCATCTGTGATCAGATATAGCCCCAGTTGTATACTAAATTGCTTATAGATGGTGAATTATTATTAGATGCACTACTCGTTTATCCCTGTAGTTCCGGGATCAGAACAGGGTTACGGTATCCTCTGCCTGTCGTAAGAGGAGACTAAAAGGGGCTACTGGGGTTGCAGGTGGCAAAAGTGGGAGCTTCAGCAGTCCAGCCAGGCGACCCTAGGGAGGATGACGGTATATCGCATACTGTCGTAAAAATCAGATGGTGCGGTGGGACCAGCCGTTTACCTGGGTGTAGCACGATGGGGCAACGCGCTCCGGTTGCTTTGCTTTGAAGATCTCGGAGTCCTCTTGTAGTGCCGAGGACGGCCACTGGGGGGTTTTAGTGCGGTGAAAATCCTACATAACGTGGCACCGCTCCCACGGAGTCGGGTACTTTTTGAAGGGTTCCCCCTCGAGAAAAAAAAGGACTGCCCGTTTACTTCTTCAAACTTAATATAAATGAGAGACATTAGTTTTCAGATATATACTTTATATAGTCAGTGGTAACCCTAGCCTGTTCACTAAGCTCTTCCAACCGCTCCACTCCCGCGTTTTGTTCTCTCCCGGGTTTGGCGATACAAAATGCTTACTTAACGGTTTTTCTTTGTTGTTATTTTATAACGGCTCCGATGTTCTTGGGATTAAGTGGTCTTTGAGTAGCGGGCTGCATGGCATAAACTCGCTCGATGGCATGATGGTTTGTTTTCTCATAAACCTAAGCTAATATGTAAATTTAGTAAAAGCTTTTATAATAACGATTAGCTTAGGTAAATATGCATATTAAATTTATTATCTTTTATATTGTCTTTTCTGTGTGGAATAATTGTGTTATTTTTTTTTTAAATATAGAAGTAGCAAACAAGAATTCAGTCTATCTGGTGGTGAGTGGCCACTGCTACTCATAGATAATTGTAACCAAACCCAGATAAGATCAGAGTCTTACCTGAGAATAGCCACATAAGCGTTACTGAGCACTAAGTTGGAACGCCCCGGACAAGTGTGTTTCCTTTATTACACTCTTTATCACACCAGAGCACAGTAGCACATAAAACTGATAGTAAAATACTAAACGATGATATTTTTTCAAATTTGTTTAATTCAGAATTTATTACAAAATTTGTGATAAATCATGTTACCATCTTGTTTTAAACCAACAAAAAATACGTTAGTCATTATTAGGTACCTTCACTAACTTCTCTTGGTACAGACATCACTAACTTCAGCACTATTTGGAAATAACTTGGTCATAAAATGGCCTCTATTTTCTGTAGCATCAGTTACGATTGCGTGCTACGGAATGCGTAGCACATTTCGTAGCGAATTTGTAGCACCCACGAACATAATTTAGCGTAGCAAGGCCACGTGTAGATTATATATTATCTCGTCTATTTCACTCAGTTCAAGGAATTTGCCTTGTCTCCAACATAATTTCAGTTATATGGAGAACTTTGAAATTATTGTCATTCCTTATGTTGAGTTATATACGTAAATAGTAGATTTAATACCTTCCCCGCTCCCAACATTAGAATTTATATGTTGTGGTTGCCATCCCTAATGTGAAAGTATTTTGCAACCCCCTACCTTCGTAGTTTCTAAACCTGTATTTTACTATACTAAAAATATTAAATCTGTAGAACAATTTTATTAATTTCAAAGTAAGATTAAATTTAGTTAGTTTACCATTGTCGACAACCTATTATTGTCTCATTGATAGGCACGGGTCTTTTCTCAGAATGAGACTGTTTTAGGCCGTAGTCCATCACGCTGGCCAAGTGCAAATTGGTGACAATAATTTTCAGTATAACAGTGACCATAATTGGTTAACAAGAGAACCCATATTTTTTAGAAATATTACTTACCTTTAGACTATCACTGCTTTGCTTACCATACACAGACACATGTACGGTTGTAGACCTAGACCAGAATATATAATCACTTTCGACTTGGATCGATTTCGCAATCCTCCTTGTGTATGATCGGCGCGTTGCATTCCGCCGAGAATCTTTACCATGGCATTATTACTTTTAATTACCTTTATTGTACTGTTTTATTACTTACATGATTAATTTTAATAACGTCACTTGATTTCTATGTTGAACCGAAATTCAAAACTTTTTCACCTTAGTATATTTACAAGTGTGACAGTGGTACCACCCAGTAGAAGGATACAGGTTCTATCATCTTTCTTATTAATTTCATACATATAATAGTGCATATTTCTATATTTTTAGGTCTTTTGTCTGTTTAAAATGGCATCAAACAAAAACTTCTGAATTTATTTCAAATAGGGGTGTGCGAATAATTCGATCTTAGCAATTACTCATTCCGAATCAAATATTAATATGCGATTCGGAACGAATAATATTCGAATAATCGAATATTGATATTCGATTCGAAACTCGAATCTAAATTAGAATTTTCGACTTATCCGAAAGTTCTCGATTAATTCGAAAAAACTTCGAATAATTCAATAAGTTCAAATAATTTCGAATAAGTCGAAAAACTTCGAATAATTTGATAAGTTTCGAATTATTAATTTTTTTTCAATTAGTCGCGAATTTTTTAGTGTTTTCTGGAAT
>MOOZ01000600.1:175975-193510 GCA_002930495.1 Cecropterus lyciades | reverse complement strand
CCAACAGGAGCGGAGCACCAACGAAGAATGTTTCAAAATCGGGGGTTTTCTTTCTAATGAGATATAAAATTTCGGTTAATGTATGTCACGTTACATTTATTTTAAACGCGGGTGAAACCGCGAGCTCAGCTAGTAATATATAAATAATAAATGTGACGACCATCTCAGTCCTCGGGAGTAGCAACGCAACTGTGATCGACTTCATATCAAATCCCTGTTCTATATGAAGTTGCTTACAGATAGATGTCCATGGGCGGCAGTAACCACTTACCATCAGGTGGACTGCACGCCCGTTTGCTACTTTAATTTGATAAAAACCTTAAATAACAATCTCGTATTAACAACACAATCCACTTGCACTGTGCACCACCCGCTCCCTACCCTCTACCCCCATGTCTCGGGGTTAATTACACCCGTGTAACAGACACGGGTAAAAGGAAAACTGCTTTAAGGGTTGTTGAAACATTCTCTTAGATACGACGCTGAAATTTCCTAAAACGTTTGGTTTTTTCTTAGTTTATTTGCTTGCATATTTTTCTCCTCTTACTCGACTGCGTCAGAATGAGGACAGTATTTTTCGAGCGTATGTATGTACATCTATTTCCTTGGCATGCGCTACAACCTAAACGGCTTGACAAATTATGACACGATTCTTATCATTGGAATCAGTTTAGCAAAGTGGCTAAATAATTAAAAATTATAGTGCCTGTATATAGTAAAAAGTGGGGAGAATGGACTACTTTTGTATTATCATGACAATATGGACGGCAGTAACACTTTTTTTTTTATTATTTTATTTTTTATAGTACGGAAGCAGCAAACGAGCATGCAGCCCACCTGATGGTAAGTGGCTACTGCCACCCATGAACATCTGTAATCAACCCTAGTTGTGTTACTAACCCTGAGGACTAAGATGGAATGCCTCGGAAAAGTATATCTCCCTTACCACACCCTTCAGACCAGAACACAACAGCGTATAACACTGCTGAGTTCCACCACCTTCAAAAACTATTTACAATCAGATGGACTGCATGCTCGTTTGCTACTTCAATCCAAAAATCAACTTCAAATAGAACAGGGATTCTAAGTGTAGTTTAACACAGATGCGCGCTACTCCCAAGGGTCAAGATGGTCGCCTTATATGAAAGTGAGCAAGTACAACCTTCCACCTCGCGCAAGAACCGGTGGTACCTTCCCGGTCGTACTGGTCCTACCACCTAGAAAATGGTATATATTTTATTACTTAATATAAAGCGCACGAAGGTTATACTAATAATAAATATATCATGTAAGGGATGAAGGTACCTAGGGAGAACCCTAGCAAGATTAATAGACTAGTACTCACACAGTAATTATTAAAGTACGTAATTAGGATATACAAACATAATATCAGATACATTTGTTTATTTAGGAACATTTAAGCCCTTATAACTGACGGTCTCAAAATTTATATAGGGTACCCTTAGCATCAGTTCATTTTCTAACGCCCCTGTTAAAGGCCGAAAATAAACATTTTACTAAAACAATCATTTGTTTTGGGAATAGGCCAAAAAAAGTATTCCTATTTATATTTAAGGACTGAAAGGGCCTCGTGTAGCTGAACTGTCATAGATCTCTAAACAGTTTAAACGCCGATTTTCGTTGAGTGAAATATATTTTGTGACAAATTTATATCTACAAAATCTAAAAAAAAATATAGTTTTTATTATTCCTGTCAGAATATCTCTTCATTGGATACGCATATCTTAAGGGCGCATTAATGATCCACCATCTTGGAGCAAACGCCATATTGGATTTTTAACGACGGTACAAAATGTAAAATTAATGATATGGATGGCAAATCTCTCTAATACATTTTGGAATAAAATATAATTATTATATTGATTTAGAGGTTTAATACCTAAATATTAATATCATTATATTTAACAGCAATGTCTTCGCGTCCTTGTAAAATCACGCCCCTTACCGCTTCGCTCATCGATAGCCCGCGGGCCACGAAATATTGGCTTCAAGCGTAAATCGCTCTGCGGTAGATCGTCTGCGTTAAGCGTTAAATACAAACGTAGGTATGTATGTGCCTTTCTCTGCAGTTCCGAGAACAGAGTAGGGGCCTACGGTATCCACTGCCTATCGTAGAGGCGACTAAAAGGGGACTTCCGGGATCGCGGGCGGCAAGAGTGGCAGTGGAGTGGAACCGTTCAGTCAAGTGACCCCGGGAAGACGGCGGCATTTGTGGTCGCAAGCCGTCGTTGAAGAACTTCGGTTGCGTTCCGTTGGAGATCCCGGAGTCCTCCACACAGCGCTGAGGACGGCCACCGGGAGGTTTTCAGTGCGGTGAAAATCCCACATAACCCGGCGTCGCTCCCACGGCGCCGGATACCTTTTGAATATTTCCCCGTCACAAGGGAAAAAAAGGTGCCTGTATGTGCTTGATCTTATAAGGCGACGAAATTTAGCTGTAAATCGAAGCAAAATTTGCCATATTTCGCTCAACGCTGACTGATGAATGTTTCGTTTCGGTAAGTGCTGTATAAAATTGCCGAATTATACACAACCCCAGTAACATATACATTAAATATAAACACATAATATTCTCCTAAAATTATTATAACAGTATATTTCATACCAATATTTCTACAGCAAAGGGAATTGCTAATGAGTGTTATTCCATGGCGTAAAAAAAACTTGATAAGGGCAGTATTTTTTCAAGCAACCGTATTTCATGAATTTATCAGAGATGTGTTCCACTGGAGGCAAGCGGCGAGTGGACATTTATGCGATAATATTGAGATAGAAAAAATTCAATGATTTTTCAATATAGGGGTGACAAATAAGCGTGCCACCTGATGGTTAGTGGTCATTTACGCCCTTGGACATCTGTAATCAATCCCAGATAAGATAAGTCTTACCTAATTGCCCACAGAAGCAGTTGCTATCCCTGAGAACTTAGTCTTAACGTCGCGGATAAGTATGTCTCCCTTACCAAACGAATCAAACGAGAACACAACAGCGCTTAACACTGCTGTTATTAGGCAGAAATTGCTTTTGCGATAAAGACGGACGAAAAAATAACGTAAGGGCAGAAACAAACGCTAAAACTGCTTTTTAACCGTTTCTCTACAGAAACCTAAAAAAAAAGAATCCAAGTTTCATGAAAAGATATATTTTTCTTACTTATACGTCGAAAACAGAATTATTGGAACTTGAATTTCTTGGAACTGTCGGATCGACTATGTTATTATGATGAGATAATTTTCTTCAAGGTAAATCATGAAGTAATAACAAACCACAGAAATCAAAATAAAACATAACATAATAAATAAATAGAATAAATCAAACCAAAAGAATTTGGCAAAACACTATCGTGCTTTTCTATTGAGATCGATGATCGTGACCACGATACTGGGTCGAAATATCATGAAACAGAAATTAAAAAACCGCATATCGGTACTTACGATCACACTAGCTGCGCCCCGAGGATTCGCCCGCGTAAGGTTCGATAATGATATATAGCCTATACCCTTCCTCGATAAATGGGCTATCTAACACTGAAAGAATTTTTCAAATCGGACCAGTAGTTCCTGAGATTAGCGCGTTCAAACAAACTCTTCAGCTTTATAATATTATAAGTATAGATATTAAAATCTTTTAGGATCAACAACTCGACATAGGCCTCTAATAATGGAGGTGTTTGCCAATAGTCACCGCGCCTCGCTTTCGTGTTGGTGACTGCAGAGAGTGTTGATGCTACATAAGAGTACGCTGCCACCCTTCTGAAGTTTGGTCCTTAGTCGCTAGTCCTCCCATCCATAAGAAATGTTTCTACTCAAGACTAATACCACTGACATTTCTTTGGCACGCGCTACAGCCCAAACGACTTGATGGACTGTGACGTATGACATATGTCATACGTCACAGTCCATCGAGTCCATTAGAATATTTTTAGTTTGCTAATGACATAGGCTATATAATAAAAAGAGCCGCCTGCAAATATGGAACAAGAGGACGGGAGAGTATTTTTATCATCGTGACAATATGGGTGTGAAATATAAATCTATAAAATAAACCATTCCGAAATTATTTGCATATAATAATTTTATGTAACTATTTTGACGAAAAATCATAGAAAGCGTTAAATTAAAATATATTAGTTGTCGTTCGCAGCGGTCGAAATTCGACCGTAATTAACCCCAAATATTTTTTTCTACCCCAAAGTTTTTATAAATATTTTTCTGTGTACATTAAAATTAAAATTATTTTTTAAAATGTCATTATAGGGAAATGAGATTTAATTGAGTGACCTGCATTTAAAAGCAATAACGCGTTATTTGACATACACATCTGACATATGACAATGTCAGCAACAAAGCCAGCGTGTAACAAATACGTGTGTTTGTGTGTGTCAAATGGGTGGTAGTGTGTGTAATGTTTTATTTATTGATTCGATGTACTTTATAAGAATTATTATTGAAAAATATTAGCGTTCTGCACTTTTCCTAAATATAAACTATAAGTGTGCCAAATTTCATACTCCTCTGTTTAATCTTTGCTTTATGTATTAATATATAGATTTTAATAAAAAAAACCTACAGCTACAAAATGAACTGAAACTGAAAATAATATTTTTTAAGCAATCTTTTTTTGTTTTTTATATTTTTGTTTTTAATATGTTACTTGTCTTATAGACTTTATTACTTTTTTTCATCACAAGTCTAGAACTATTTAATCGTTCGCTTTTACCTGCCGACGATACAACATGAGCCTAATGCACGTTTAATTCCGTTTGTAATCATGTTTATTCTGCGCCCTTCATTTGAAAGAGGGTTAAGATTTCCGGTACGATTTTAAATTTCAACTGGAGATTCGGGAAACCGCACCGCAATGTAACTTGAAGGTTGCAATAAATTAAATCCATTTAAGGGAGGAATTTGGCCAGCATTACAATATATCACTGAACTTTTACAAAATTTTATTTAACTATACATTTCTTTGAACTTATTGTAAGTATCTATCGAAATTGTGATATTTCTAAAATAATGATATTTCTAAATTATCTATCACTGCTTTGCGGTGAAGGAAAATATCGAGAGGAAACTTACACACCTGAGAGTTCTTTAAAAAAAAGTTCTCAAAGAGCGTGAAGTCTACCAATTCGCACTTGGCCAGCGCGGTGGACTACGGCCTAAAACTCTTGATTCTGAGAAAAGACCCGTGCCCAAGCTGTGGTACATTAATGGGTTGGGGATGATGTATGTAATCGTATGTTTACAAATCTTGAGAAAAAGATTTGAATAGCTTATCGGGAACTGATTAAACTGAAATTTTGCATTCCCCATTGGTTTTGATGACAATGTATGACTGAATTCAATATGGTGGACGCCCCATGATATAATATGGGTATCAATTTTAAAGAATAGCAAAAGGAGTATGCGGTCCACCTGATGGTAAGTGGGCACTGCCACCCATGGACATTCTCTATCAACCCCAGATAAGATCAGTCAACCACAGATGCGTTGCTACTCCTGAAGACTAAGTTGGAATGCCTCGAATGAGTATGTCTCCCTTACCACACCGTTCAGAGACCAGAACATAACAGCGCATAACTTTGCAGTTATAAGGTGTGGCGGTGATGCTTCTGGAATCGAACCACAAACAGTTCTTCCACCTTGCCACAAGGCAACATCTGTGCGCAAGACAGATCGCGTTAGCCAGCCGGATCGCACCCCACACGACGTCGGCGCACCGAAATGCACTCGGATAACATCGCCTGCGGTCGGTCAGGAGGAGCAGCTTTCAGCAATAGCTGGGTCCGCAACCGTCCCTCCCTCTAGTGAAGGCGGAAGGAACCCGGTAACGGGGACCAAAGCCATCCCCCCCTCCAGCCCAGTCTTCTTGTCCCGACTTGAGCTTAAGGCTCGCCATAAAACCCGGTGAAGCTCTAAAGGCCAGTAGGGCCAACAGCAACTACACATTTGCTAAAAAAATCAGGAGGAGCAGTGCTAAACCGACTCTCAAGGCGAATGTACGCGCAGTTTTACGTTCAAAAAACTCTCTCTCTCTGTCTCGTATTTCGTTCTGTCTGTTGCTTGCTCATTCTTACTGTATTGTGTATCTTGCTGTCTTCCTTTTTCTAAAACTCTGTTACTTACGTATCCAATATCCTTCCGTTAACAATTCAAAAAGACGTGTAGTTATTCGAAATAACCCAACACCGTATAAAATAATTAAATAAATTATATACTCACTCTATGACGGGAACTTATATATTATTAAGGGACGTTCCAATTTTTATTTCATAATACAAATCCAGAGTCTACCCGGTTTATACGTCTACGGTGGCAACTGTAACTCACAGCGGGACACACCAACATAAAGTACAACGAATCCAATTGGCAAGGCTATCCGTTACAGTCTTACGGCGGAAAAGTGCAGAGTTTCGACTTTTTTGGAGCATTTTGCAGACTTGCGATAATTTTTGCCAGTATAGTTATTTAAAGTTCGATTATAGTGTTTTGTTTTTTTTTTTAATAATTTCAATTAAGCATATTTTAATAAGGATTTTTTATGAAATAATAAAAAAATTTAAACTATATAGAAAAAATGTAAAAATACTTTTTTTTATAAACATGAGAAGAAAATAGCATTTGACGCGAGAAATTTTATAAAGCCTCCAGCACTTGATAAAATGTTGAAAAATAAATTAATGCTAATTTGATTGTCTTTCCACAACTTAAAAAAATATTTTAGCAGGGTTTAAAAAAGCAGATGGTTAGTATATAGTCCGGTCGAAAAGCATTTCATTATTTCCGACTTCTACAAAAAGCTTTTTTAAAAAATACGCCTATTTAATCAAGTTTTTATATAAACGCTTTCTACACTCATAGCCCCACACTAGGATTGTCTCCTGTGTCGTGGGTGTCATGGACACACAAATACGAATACACAAACACCTAGACCCAGAACAGAAATCTCAACTCATCATTCTGATGTCTGTCTGGCCGGGGATCGAACCCGGGACCCACTGAGTGTCAGACCGGTAAATTAATATAATAATAATTTTATATATTTTTAGATACAAAATTAAAAGTAGTTTTTCAAAGTTGCAATGAAACATGTGTTTTTAACTATCACTAGCACGTTACACCGTAAATAATTTATCAGAGAAAAAAAAGTTATTCGTTGTTTAAAATATTTAAAAAAAGCAAGCCAAGGGGTGAACTAACGCAACACGTATGTGCTGTCAAATCAACCCCTATTGAGTGTCAATCTTATTTCTATTATCAGATGCACCCTTATGATACAAACAGTCGGGTTTTGATTGACGTAGAATATTTTTTTTTGTAGTAGGTCTGTTACTTCCTATTTTTTGGGGTAGCTGTAAATATTTTTATCTATTTTTGCTTTTTGTTTTTATGACTTTGAAGTGGTAAACGTGTATACATTTCATCAGTGACCTACATAAGAGAGAGACCTACATACTCTTAACATGGGCGAAGAAATTCAGACTAACCGACCTCTTTTACCCGACTGCGTCAGAAAGAGGGTGATAGTTTTCGAGCGTATGTATGTAGGTATATATGTTTGTTTGTATGTGTGGCCATTTTTTTGGCACGCGTTACAGCCCAAATGGCTTTACGGATTGTGACGTATGACATATCATTAGAATCCTCTCAGTTTGAAACGTGACATAGGCTACACAATTTTTAAAAATGGCGCCTGGAAATAAAGGAAAAAAGCGGGAGGCGGGACGACTTTTTTACTATTACGACAATGTGGGTATCAAATGAAAGCTAGTAAATAGACCAATCTAAATATATATATATTGTAATACTTTTACCTGGCTGTTACGGGCTATCGCTGGATTCAGACGGCGCAGGACCGGCCGGAGTGGCGCAGATTAGGAGAGACCTATGTCCAGCAGTGGACTTTCAAGGGCTGATGGATGGATGAATACTTTTACTGGACTATTTTGAATAAAAGTCATACGTTAGTTTAACGTTAAATTGAATATATATACACAAAAAATCGTTTATTTTTTTTTTGTTTTGCTGTATCTATTTTTATTTATTTAATCTTTATTGACCACAAAAAATAATGGACAAAAGGCGGACTTAATGCTTAATAGCATTTTCTGCCAGTCAACCTTAAGGTAGTGCAAAAAATTCAAAGGCGGTGCAAAGAAAAATTGGATTAAAATGTGAGCAGGAAGGAGAATGTATATTTCTATTTTATTAATGTTACTAGTTTGTTTTATTTTTTTCAATGATGTTAATTAATAGTTTCCCGACTATATGTCTAAAACCATCATCATTATCTAAGGCGCTACAGCCACGATTGGGCCTTGGACTGGCCCAGAACATATTTCCAGTCCGATCTATTCTGGGCTTTCTCCCTCCATCCTATCACGCCAAGAGTTTAGAGGTCTTGCCGGTCTCTAAACACCTAAGTTTCGGCCTGCCTAGGTATCTCCGCCGGTCTAGTAGACGTTTGGGATAAACCAGACTAAAGCCAAAGCTACGCCAATACTTTCATCAGATGATAAGTGATCACTGTCAGCCTTGAACACCAGTGGTTAACTCAAGATTGGAAACCCCCGACTGTGGCCGACTACACATCAGTAGCTACTTAGTATTTATTAGTAGAAAATTGTGAAATTTGTAAAATTTCAATTCCGGTTTAAGAGATATTAGAGCCCTGTGACAAACGGACAGACAAGGAGCCTTAGAAGAGGATCCCGTCTTTACCTTTTGACTACGTAACCCTAAAACCTTACCATCTGAAGAATACTACGAAAAAACACTTCAAACGAGCGGATATAAATTTCTCTGTCATCAAATCGTATTCACACTTACCAAAAATCATCAAAAGAACAAATCACAAGTCGTCAAGTCACAAATACAAAAAAAAAACCAAACAAAAGGATACGTCTCGCGTCTAGACGATTTATTTCGAGTATCGAACAAAGTCTTGCGACAAAAAGTCGCCCGTCTGTCCACGCCCTAATCGATAGTGTAGGGGTGTCACCGCCAAATAAGGTCAGTGACCCGCTTGATTAATGGTTCGATTGATTTACTAATGGTTGATTAATTTTTAATGTAATAGTTTGTTGGTTTGTTTGTTGTATTCCTATAATGGGGGTTATGTAGGTATAACTTGGTTCCACATATAGTGTATTGAAGTAAGGTGGTTTTTAGGTTTATGTACCCAAAGGATAAATCCGCGACTAAGTCTCTGTTGACTGTCTGTTTGTCAAAAGGCTCTCTTGAACCGTAGTAGTTACTTCATTTTTTTAAGTGTGTGTATTTTTAGATATTATAAACACAAATACTAAAACGATCCACATGAAACTTTTATTTTTACTAAAAATTGTTGCTTTGAATTTAGTTAGGCTTTGGCAGCTCTGTTCAGCATAGCGGCTTTCACATTTCACGTGCTCTGCTGATAAGTGTAATGTGACATGCGTAAGATAGATCAAAATTGTACTCAAAAACATGTAACACTAACCTAGGTCAAAACGCTCCTGTAAACAGAATGATCAAAAATTATAATTCGATCTCTAGAATCCAAGATCTCGATTTCAGACAATATAAAACATCTTAAAGAAAACTTGTCACATTCATAAATATTTGCTAAAATAATTATTTCCATACATTTGATTTGATTTGATTTCCATTTATTTCGTTTTAATTTGATTTAATCCGTTATTTATATTTTTCTACTATATTTGACATACTGCAATATATTAATTCGATCCGTTTTGTAATTGTACTCATTATTGTTCTCACGATCTCAATGTAATTTTATGTAATTTAATTTTATGTAATGTAATTTTATGTAATTTAATTTTATGTAATGTAATTTTATGGAAGTACCTAGTTAATTTTGTTCGATTTTTTCAATTTTACTTAATTTATTGTAATTTAATTCCGATTATTACATAATTTATAATAATGTTGTAATGCATGTCGTCGTCACTAGTAATTGTACTGGCGCATAGAATGATAAATCATATTATGTTTAATGTTAAAGAATGTAATGATGCACAGTGCGTTAGTGACCTTAAATAAATAAATAAAAATAGTTTTAGACTAATATTATCGCGGATTTCATACATTTTAATATGTTACGGGTACTCACGATATGTAAATCATAGTATAGTTTATGTAAAGGTGCGTAAGGATACGGTTAGTGTTGTGTGTCGTGATATGGAACCTAAAAAAGAAAAACGAACTAGACGTAGGTAGATAGGTTAATCTACCACTAGTGCTTGTCAACAGTTTCTCCCCGCCACCGCAGTTTCGCCGTGACCACGAGCCATGTAACTGGGTCGAAATATCGGCAAAAAGAAATGAAAAACCACATATCGTGAGTACCCGTAACATGTCAAAAAATTTTGTCGCCGGAAAAAAAGTTTTACTTAAAAATAAAACATAAACATAAAACATAAACGCTTTTTACACTCATAGCCCCACAGTAGGATTTTCTCCTGTGTCGTGGGTGCCATGGACACACAAAGACGAATACACAAANNNNAGAAATCTAAACTTATCATTCAGATGTCTGTCTGGCCGGGGATCGAACCCGGGACCCACTGCGTGGCAGACCAGTATTGTGACTGCTCCGCCACGCGGGTCGTCTATGTAAAAAAATATTGTCATTTATCGGCGCCGACCTAACTTAACTAGGTAAGTTCAATAAAAAGTTATCATAAAATCGGTAGCAAAAATATAAACTGGTACTGGTAACTGGTAAAGTGGTAGAACTCTTTGTGGTTCGACTCAGCAAGCACCAACGCCACACCTATTTCTGCCTAATAACAGCAGTGTTAAGCGCTGCTGCGTTCCAGTCTGAAGGGTTGCCTATAGCCTGAAACTCGCTCAATTTGAGAGAAGACCCGTGTCCAGAACTGGAACAATTATAGGACGAAGACGATAAAATGAAGTTGCTTACAGATGTCCATGGTCGGCATGGTGACACACCATCAGGTGGACTACATCGTCGTTTGCAACTTCAATCAAAAAAATAGTTTCCACTCCAAAGTGACAACCCTACAAGCCACAGTTCCGTCCGTGTGTACGGTGGTAGGAACGTGAACTTGATTGCAGAACTTGCTCACGCAGATCTCATATATTACAAGCCGGCAGGCCCATTTCGTTCCCTCAGGACCCTCACTTAATGTACGTATGTTTTTAATAACATATCAAGTAGTTGCTATCAAGTTAATAGTGTAAGGAACAATTAAAGCCTATGGTTGAGAGCAGAGATAGCCGAATGGTTGTAATACAGCCTCTAAATCGATGGTCTAAGGTTCGAATCCCAGGCACACACCGCTGATTTTTAGGTATCCTTTGGGTTCGTTACCCTAAAACCCTAAAACGGGACCCTATTACGAAGACTCCGTTGTCCGTCTGTCTGTCACCAAGCTCTAATCACCACGCTGCTAGCCGCGGGGATTACTGGCAATAACCCCTATTACAGTTTATGTCCACGAGTAGGGTTGAAGGGGCTGATGAATGGAATGCAAAATTGGAACTACTAACATTGTTACATATATCAAAACAAAAAACCCGACTGCAAAAGCAATTTTTTGGTCATAATGATACATTTAATTTAACGCTTTATAGGAGTTTTTTTGAAAATAGTCAAGTAAAAGTATTAAAATATATATATTTTTAGAATACTATATTTAGTAGCTTTCATTTGATACCCATATTGTAAAAAGTCGTCGCTCCCCCAACCCCTTTTATCCCATATTTGCAGGCGCCATTTTTAAAAATTATATAGCCTATATCACTTTCCAAACTGAGACGATTCTAATGATATGTCATACGTCACAATCCGTCAAGCCGTTTGGGCTGTAGCGCGTGCCAAAGAAATGGACATACATACAAACAAACATACATATATACATACATACTTTCGCGTGACGCAGTTGGGTAAAAACAGACGGAGCGCAAGCTCGTTTTCTACTTCAATCTTATATAAAAGGAGATACTTTTTTTTTTAACTTTTTATTATGTAAAGAAAGTATAAAGATTTCTAATTATTCTTCAAATACGGTATGTTAATTTTTTACTAGGTTACGTCAGAAGGAGGGTATGTATGTCCATTTCTTAAGGTGCCGCAACAACAAACAAACAAAAATCTACTATTATACGTTTTTCGCGTGCAGTACCTTAAAATATTTTCTAACTTATATTTTGATATATTTCATTATTGTAACGGTTATTTGTCGCTTTTCATATAATCAGCTATGACTTTGTTTTTGTAATAATATATTTAAATTTTAATATCATTTTAATATGGCCCCATAGTAATGTATAGACGTCAACTGACCTACAAACTTAAACATCGTCAAGCGCGGTCGCAAGTTATATCAGTGACAACTGATACACACTTTTGTTTCACATATTTTTAAAACGCTTTCTACACTCATAGCCCGCCCCACATAGGATTTTCTCCTGTGTCGTGGATGCCATGGATACACAAAGACGAATACACAAACACCCATCCCAGAACAGAAATCTAAACTCATCATTCAGAAGTCTGTCTGCCCGGGGATCGAACCCGGGACCCACTGCGTGTCAGACCGGTATGGTGACCGGTCAGGCACATAATGCAATTAGATCGCATGTAACATTTGTCCCCGATACAATTAAGTCTGAAACAGATGGGGGACGATGAAACACGACCAATATATTTGATTGCTTCGTTCTGTTTGTCGATTAAACTTGGAAGGTGGTAGAACGAATAGTTCGACCGGGGAGGTACCACCGCCATACCTATGTCTAGCGTGAAGCAGTTCTTGCGTGAGGTGGAAGGGTGTGGTTGTTGCTGGCTTACTTTCATATGAGGCGACCTTAGTCCTCGGGAGTAGCAACGCATCTGTAATTGATCTCAGGTAGGACCTCTGTTCTGTTACTAACACATGCCCATGCTCTGTCACCAGGCTGTATCTTATGACAGTGATAGCTAAACAGTTGAAATTTCCACAGATGATGTATTTCTGTTGCCGCTATGATTACAAATACTAAAAACAAAATAAAATATATATTTTAGGGGGGCTCCCATATAACCAAAGTGATGTTTTGCCGTACAGAACCTTTGGTGCGAGAGTCCGACTCGCACTTGGCCGGTTCTTTCTTTCAGTTTTTATGGCAATTTTTCGATATATTCAAAATTTCCTCTGAGGACTCTGCGTGCCTCTATATAAAAGTCCTTATAGTACATAAACGCTTTCTACACTCATAGTCCCACATTAGGAATTGCTCCTGTATCGTGAGTGCCATGGACACACAAAGATGAATACACAAACACCCAGACCCGGAACAGAATCCTAAACTTATCATTCAGATTTCTGTCTGGCCGGGGATCGAACCCGGGACCAACTGCGTGTCAGACCGGTATGGTGACCGCTCCGCCACGCGGGTCGTCAAACATACGTAACAAAACACTATCCTTCAGACGCAGTCGTATAATAAGATGTTGCGTGTTCACATCGCATTAGACAATCGCTGATGTTGCAATTAAGTCCAGCAGATGAGGGGTGGGACCGATACATTTGATTGTCCCGTTCGTGTCTAGCCCGTCAGCGTGACACGGGTCATTTGTACCGATTATGCGAACGGGACATTACACGAAAATGGAGATACGATTTCCAATTACTAATATGGGTTTCGTTCGTTGTTATTGATGTGTATAGGCTAGTTCTGAGTAGTTATTTGGCATGCAAGGTTGTTATTTGAAGGTGGTAGACAGAGTATGTTTCCACCCTATAAGAGACGTACAGTGATAGCCTAATTGTGAAAGTCGGCCTCTCAGTCGAGGGTTCGAGGTTCCAATCCCGGCACCACTGATATTTTAAAATGATGTGCGTATTAAAAATTTATTATTACTACTTTACTGTGGAGGAATACATCGCGAGGAAACCTGCACACCTGACAGTTCTCTAAACCAAAAAAAATAAAGAGTTCTCAAAGGTGTGCCAAGTCCGCGGTGCGGGTTGGTCTATGGCCTGAAACTCTCTCATTCTGAGAGAAGACCTGTACCCAGCAGTGGGATAATAATGGGTTGACGACGAAGAGACGCGCTGGTTATTTCTTAAACTTATAATTTAAATATGAATAGGGTGTAAAGTCAAAACAACTACTTAAGCGGTACGCAAAGTAGGTCATAAACGCTTTCTACACTAATAGCCCGACACTAGGATTTTCTCCTGTGTCGCAGGTGCCATGATGACACAAAGACGAATACACAAACACCCAAACCCAGAACAGAAATCTAAACTCATCATTCAGATTTCTGTCTCGCCGGGGATCGAACCCGGGACCCATTGGATGTCAGACCGGTATCGTGACCGCTCCACCACAAATAAAAGAAAGAAGCTTCTCAATTAGTCAACAGAGTTCAACGTGGTCATTATCCGACTTCAGTGATGGATTAGTGGTGTGTTTGCTATGAAGGAGTGAGCCATTTTTGTGAAAAAGGTATCAAAACATCGGCACAAGTGTATCAAGATATCATTCTTGAGAAGGCATTTAAGCCTCTTAATACCATGTTCAATAACCAAGAATGGTCTTTTCAGCGAGACTCGACGACGGGTCATATAGCTCGATCCACCCAATTTTGGTTAGAAACGAACGTTCTGGACTTCATCAGAGCAAGTCCTGATCTTAATCCACTGGATTATGATTATGGTCAGTTTTAGAGAGTAAGGCTTGCTTTTTTTTTAGGCAAGTAAGGTTGGCCACAGATGCGTTGCTACCCGTGATGACTAAGGTGGAATGCCTCGGAAAAGTATGTCTCCCTTACCACACCCTTCAGATCAGAAAACAACAGCGCATAACACTGCTGTTATTAGGCAGAAATAGATGTGGCGGTGGTGCTTCCGGAGTCGAACCACAAAGAGTTCTACCACCTTAATCGCCTTTTTATATTAGTAAGAAGTAAGATTGTTCGCGACACCTACTTATATATTGACAAACGTCTGACAGACAGACAGACGTTGAACCCGACGCTTGTTCTTTTTATGTCTGGATTTGTACCTAGGTAACATACGTGTACTAGACTTAAGCATTCCATCTCAACTGTGAT
The DNA here is from genome assembly GCA_002930495.1 of Cecropterus lyciades. NCBI lineage: Eukaryota > Metazoa > Arthropoda > Insecta > Lepidoptera > Hesperiidae > Cecropterus > Cecropterus lyciades. The sequence continues at coordinate 178,417 of MOOZ01000600.1, read as the reverse complement.
TACCTCTCATTGTTCGTTTTACTCTACTGTTTTACCGTAATGGATGTAACACACGTGTGTGTCACGTCGGGACGCGGTACTTTATTTTGCGGCGTAGTCTGCGTTTCTTTGTATGTGAGAGTTAATTTGTATTGTGCGATCTGTCTGGTTATGTATGTTAGGTTATTCTGATCAAACACACGACCCAAGTGGTGGAGCGGTCACTATACCGGTCTGACACGCAGTGGGTCCCAGATTCGATCCGGCCAGACAGACATCTGAATGATGAGTTTAAATTTTTGTTTTGGGTCTGGGTGTTTGTGTATTCGTCTTTATGTGTCCAAGGCACCCACGACACAGGGGAAAATCCTACTGTGGGGCTATGAGTGCAGAACGCGTTATTTATCAAACACTGCTTGAAAAGTTAACAAAACAAGTATCAAATATAACGGAAACAAAAAAAAGGCCCGACTGCTAAACCTAGGTTCTTCGGTTTTGGAATAACACATTTTATTTAATGAATTTTAATAATTTGTGCCAAAATAATAACAAAAAAAGGGTAGTATTATTAAAAAAAAATTTTTCTTATAGTATGGGAGTAGCAAACGAGCATGCAGTACACCTGATGGTAAGTGGCTACTGCCGCCCATAGACATCTGTAATCAACCCTAGGTAATATCAAAGTCTCACCTAAGGTTAGCCGCAGATGCGTTGTTACCCCTGAGGACTAAGATGGAATGCCTCGGAAAAGTATGTCTCCTTTACCACACCCTTCAGACCAGAACACAGCAGCGATTGAGGCGGAAATATTTGGAGCGGTGGTGCTCCCGGAGTCGAACCACAAAGAGTACTACCATCATGTGATATATAATTGTAACTAGCAGACCCGTGTCCACTTCGTTAGGCCACAATTTTCTTTTTGGTGTGGTTCTTTGTACTAAATGTTGGGCTTTATTACCCAACTCTCAAAAACGCGTATGTACATATGTATCAATTTGCATGCCAATTTGACGAAACATGTATGCTCTATTATGTAAAATCTTGGTGTAACTACCTTTGTTTGTTACCTTTAAAGTGGATATTAAAATTATTATGATTTGTTATGTTTATTTTAATTGTTCAATACTTCTTTGTATACAATATTTGATGTAGTATTATTATCTGCGAGCAAAATGTATAGTTATCCTGTATATCCAACCCGAGATAAACCGACATATATCTGATTATGAGTATAACACTTTTTTTTAAATCAATGCTTCCTCTTGTTCCATACTATTATCAGTCTATAAAATTACATTTGTTGTATGGGAGCCAACCTTAAATATTAATTTTATTCTTCTTTTAGTATATAGTTCTTATAGAAGCAATTGAATTACATCATCTTTTAAAAATTGCCACTGTCTGCCTTTCACGGTTCGTGACATACAGCTTGGTGACAGACAGACGGACAACGGAGTTTTGTTCCTCCTTAGTAATAGGGAGGAACCCTATTTTTCCCTTTTTGGTACGGAACCCTAAAAGCATCTAACAGAAATACCACCAAAAAGATTACATGTTCGCAGTTACATACATATACCTAGTAGTTTGGGAGTCCTTAGCGGATAAACAACATAACACGTAAATATTAAGAAAAGCTTTTAAGTTGGATCAAAGTGCACACGGTGTGCAAATTTGATTGAAATCGGTTCAGTAGTTCAAGAGTTTATCGCGGACAAACAACGTGACAAATGATTATAAAGCTGAAGAGTTTGTTTGTTTGTTTGAATGCGCTAGTCTCAGAAACTACTGGTCCGATTTGAAAAATTCTTTCGATGTTAGATAGCCCATTTATCGAGGAAGGCTATAGGCTATATATCATCACGCTAAGACCAGCAGGAGCGGAGCACCAATGAAGAATGTTTCGAAATCGGGGTTCAAATAAATACATTAATTAGTTTTCTTCGTAGTAACTAATACGCGGGTGAAACCGTGGGGCGCAGTTAGTTTATATATATTATAAAATAGTCTATTTACTTGCTTTCTTTTGAAACCTATATTATTTTTATAATTAATAAAATCGTCTTTTCCCCCCTTTTTCGTACCTGGTCGCAGGCACCATATTTAAGAAATATATAGCCTGAAGGGATTCTAATGATATGTCCTATGTAACAATCCATCAAGCCGTTTGGGCTGTAGAGCGTGCCAAAGAAATGGGCATTCATACAAACATACGCTCGAAAAACATTACCCTCTTTGGGTAATATTTTTACATACATACACTACATTTCTACCCTAGGAAGAATACATCGACCACTTTGGGAATTTTTGCTGTAAGCTATCGCTCATTTTGTCTGCCTCTCAATCTGCGTGTGTGTCTCAATGTGTGTTTGTACGCATACATACTAAAAAAAACGCACTCTACACTCATAGCCCCACAGTAGGATTTTCTCCTGTGTCGTGGGTACGAGGACACACAAAGACGAA
>MOOZ01000599.1:523743-535389 GCA_002930495.1 Cecropterus lyciades | reverse complement strand
GTGCTTCTAGATGCACTGAAATTACAGTACATCGACTGTATTTTCAACATCTACTGTATACTGTTATGATGCAATGGTTCATTACAGTATATATTAAAACTGTATTTCGAAATTTGATCGAGTAATATTTGTCGTTAAATTGCACAACACTATTGGAAAGGTCAAGTACATAATGTTTTTTATTTCCATGACCAAAACTGCCCTTCAAAATTCTTGTTCTTGTAATTTTATAACCACAATGACGACCCGCGTGTCTGGGCGGTCACCATACAGGTCTGACACGCAGTGAGTCCCGGTTCGATCCCCGACCAGACAGACATCTGAATGATGAGTTAAGATTTCTGTTCTGGGTCTGGGTGTTTGTATATTCGTCTTTGAGTGTCCATGGCACCCACGACACAGGAGAAAATCCTACTGTGGGGCTATGAGTGTAGAAAGCGTTTACGTTTACGTTTGCAATCTGAAAACACTGTTGCCGGCTGACTTAAAACCGAGACGAATATCAAAGTCCTCAGGACGAATGGCCGGCAACGAAACTATAACTGACCTCAGATAGAACTTCTTTAGTTCGTTGTAGAACTAATAAAGAATATCAATGGGAAGTAAGCAACTTGATATCACAGATGCTTTGCTACTCCCGAGAACTAAGATGGTCCCCTCATATATAAGTGAAACGCAAGAACTACTCCACACTAGAAAAAGGTGTGACGGTATTACCTATCCTGTCGAGCCATACTCATTCTACCAACTTGCAAGAGTGACAATATAAGTTTACATGTTCATGGACAAGAGTGGCTACTTATCAAATAATTTGAAAACTTATTTGTTACTTTAATTAGGAAAAGACAATTAGCTGCGCTACTTAAAAACATACAATTTAATAAAACATTTTTGAGTGTATTTTTTTATAATTTGAAAGTAGCAAACGAGCATGCAGTCCACCTGATGGTAGGTGGCCACCGCCCTTGGACACCTATAAGAAAACCCAGATAAGATCAGATCTTGATCTTGATGTTGACGACCCACGTGGTGGAGTAGTCACCATACCGGTCTAACGCGCAGTGGGTCCCGGGTTCTATCCCCGGCCAGACAGACATCTGAATGATGAGTTTATATTTCTGTTCTGGGTCTGGGTGTGTGTCCATGGCACCCACGACACAGGAAAAAATCCTACTGTGGGGCTATGAGTGTAGAAAGCGTTGATGTTTATTTATGTTTAATAATCTCACGTAAGGTTAGCCACAAATGCGTTGCTATTCCTAAGGACTAAATTGGACCGTCTTGGATAAGAGTATTTCCCTTACCACACCCTTCAGACCAGAACACAGCAGCGCATAATACTGCTATTATACGACAGAAATAGGTGGGGCGGTGATGCTTCCGGAGTAGAACCACAAAGTACCTTCAAATGTTACTGAATAGCGCCTGAAAAATACTAAGAAAATGATTGAAGACAACCAATACCATATCGTAATTACCTCACCTTATCATCGAAATGATAAAAACGAGGTGACCTTGAGTCCCGCCCGCAATGAAACAGGGTGAAGTATATTTTAACCCTAAATTAAGGTCTGGGATTTCCTTAGTCTGCCCGCGCCGTCGCGTCTCGTAGTTATATCTACCGAAAGGGTGGAAAAACCAAGTTTGGGGAACCTAAGTTGAACCTTTCTGCCTGTGTATTAGGTCGGTTTCACACTGCCGACGGTTCTAGGGGTGTGTGGAGGGCTCGTTCACAGCGTCCTCTAAGAAAATGGAGACAATACGATAGTGCCGTAGTACATGCATGAACAACAGAAGCTTGAAAAATGTTAAACTTCTTTAGGCCTGACATTAGCGAAAAAAGATTTTTTTAACTGTCCTCCAGTGAAACTGTTTACGTTACATTACAATAATAAGTTAAAATATTATCAATCCATAAATCGTAATGTCGCAACTAAATTCGACATTAATTAAGCGGGAATAAAATTAATATTATGACATATTCAAACCCCTCATAATTCATTCTAATAGGTCCCATAAAAAACATATGAAAACCATAACGCTAATTAACTACTTTATCAAGCGCAGCATTTTTAGCATGACTATTTGACCACATAATCAGATGTTTTAATGTTATTTCGATCAAAAATACTTATATATTTTTTTATACTTACTTAGGACGTGAATTGAATACGAAGGACCCTCCTGAAATGTATCCCGTGAATTATGTCACTCCCTTTTATTATTAATATATCAGTTATCTATGCTAATATTATAAAGTTGAAGAGTTTTTTATCTCATTAACTATCTACTGGTTCGAATTGAAAAGATATTTTTGTGTTGAATACTCCAATTATTGAGAAAAGTTATAGGTTATATAACATCAAGCTAGGTTTGTTTGTTTTTCTTATGTAGTATTCTTATGTAGTATTTAATGTAATATAGTTTATATACGCTAAGTACATTAGAACTAACATGCACTTTTTAAAATACATCTTATTTCTAAACATAAAATAATTCTAAACAGAACCCTAAAATAGTTTCTCGTCTTCAGTTTTATCTCATGATTTTGCTTATTCGCCAAACCTCCCAAATATTATTATGTATAATACAATAATTTAGTCGATCTCTCTCCATCCTCTTTTCTCTCCGTCGATCTGAATCTTTCCTCTCTTTCACACTAGTGTTAGTCGAGCTCGCGGGCTTTTTTATTTTTTCACATTTGCGTTACACTACTGATTGATAGAGGGGTGGTGGGGGCAGTTATAACAGGGTTACCACACGCTTAAATACAAATTAATTTATCTTTTAACTAGCTGTGCCTTGCGGTTTCACGCACTATTATATAAGGAATAAAGAAACAAAGAAACATGTATAGCATGATGGTATTTAGCCTATAGCCTGATGATGTTCATATATTGATGATCCTCATATGTAAGTTAGCGATATCCACACCCTTCAAACTTCAACCCTTCATTCCTTCTCCCAAAATACTAGAAATAAACGCACTGTATTGTAAATCGAGGAATACTTTCTTAGTTACCAAAGTTCTGCTGCTCGTGTGTAACCTACCTCACAGGAACTCAGGATTTTCGTTTGGAAGATCACGATAAAAGACTTAACGATATCCTCCTATTTCTGAAATTTTGCTACTTTCTTAAAGGTAACGAATGGACTTAGGCATTTGTAATTGGGGGAGGGGGGGGCTGAGCCCCTATTGTATATTTGGCCCTTGCTAATATATTTTATACGATAATATTTCTATGAAGTTGCAACCCTATGTAAGTGCAACTGGGCTCCGCTAGATGTCGCTGGTGGTCATTTAGTGGGAGTACAAGTAAAGGCGTTTCTCTATACATGGGATTGTGATATTTTTCATAGATATTATTTTTAAGCTTTTATTTAGTTTGCCTTTTAAGTTTGTTTGTGTGTGAGGATAAAATCTTCCAAATTAATTTTGAACCAGTTAAGCCTAACCGATTTAGCTCATACTTTGTATATATACTTTTGATTGAATGACAAAACAATGAATAATTAGCTCAGTGATGTTAATTAAAATTTATAATGGCGGCCGCACCAAAACAGCGGACAAATTTTGTTTAGGCTTGCTCCCATGTATGTTACAAATACAAAAACAAAACAAATATACATACAAAACAAATACAAAAACCATAGTAACGTTTCATAAATATTTATTAACGAAACATTTTAATATAAATTGATTTTTAATGATATAATGAAACTGAACAGCAGTCACTCCTTATTATTGATAGTGGCTTTCTAATAATTGGAAAAAGAAGATTGTGGAGGAGTAGTAGCCAATCATTGTAGAATGTTTTGATATGGCCGCCTACAAGGCTTATAGACGGCTACCAAATAATAACAATCAGGACCGATCTATTGATAGAATGGTGTGGTTGTTATATAAAGTTGCTTACGTCCATGGACGGCAATGACTACTTACCATCAGGTGGACTGTACGCTCGTTGCTACCCCTGAAGACTAAGTTGAAACGCCTCGTATAAATCTCTCCCTTAACTTTTCAAATGAGAACACAGCAGCGCTTAACACTATTACTACTACTACTACTATTATTACTACTACTAAACCGTTATTTTTTGTCTTTCAAAAGAGAAAGCTTCGAAAGGCATCCGACGTCGTGAAAGTGACGCCGCATTAAGTGGGCTTTTTACCCACTAAAACCCTACCAGTGGCCGTCTTCGGGGCTGCAAAGAGGAATCTGGGATCTCCATAGAAACGCAATCGTCCTCTGAGCACGACCACATAAACCTAATCTCATAGCATTATTTTAATCCGCCTTATGTGGTATCATCCTTCCCTACAGCTTCACTGCAACGTCACAGTTGGTAACAACCAAATAATTTACGCTTTAAATGGTATTACTGGATTCTATTCGTTTCGCGAACTGTCTTATGCACTTGTTCCTGTAATGTTACATGTTACTGCAATGTTATTATAACTTTACGTTTAAAAAGGCCTATTTAAATAATTACTAGCTGACCCGGCAAACGTTGTTTTGCCATATAAATGATTAAATTACCAAAATGCGTATATAATAATAAAAATAGGGGTTGGTGATAAAAGGGTAAAAATTTATGGTTGTATGTATTTTAATGCCACATTATAGAAAAATAAAAACAAAAAAATGTTCAAAAATTAAAAAAAATGTTAAGGGTGATCAACCCTTATAACTTAAGGGTATGAAAAATAGATAGTAGCCGATTCTCAGACCTACTGAATATGCATATAAAATTTGATAAAAATCGGTAAAGCCGTTTCGGAGTAAGGTAACTAACATTGTGACACGAGAATTTTATATTTAAGATTTAGCACCAGTGTAGTTCGACCGGGGAGGTAACACCGCCACACCTATGTATTTTTAGCGTGAAGCAGTTCTTGCGTGAGGGGAAAGGGTGTGGTTGCCTCACTTATATATGAGGCGACCATCTCAGTCCTCGGGAGTAGCAACGCATCTGTGAGCGACTTCAGATAGAACGTCTGTTATACATATATGAAGTTCCTTACAGATGTCCATGGGTGGCAATAACCACTTACCATCACGTGGACTGCATGCTCATTTGCTACTTTATGTAATAAACTAAAAGTTACATGAATATGGGCTAATAGGGGGTCGCTTGCATAAAATATACTGTTGCCCGCGACTTCGTATACGCGAGCTATTATAAAAATAACACAAACCTTTCAAATAGGGGTCGAATAGGAGCTTTTGACGCGCTTAGAGGTAAAATTCATTTCCTAGAAGCTGTCTCCATCCATCGGCGGTTCCATGATTTTTATTTGGTTGACCACTCGAAAGTAGGCTTACTGTGTAGCTTTAATTTAAGTTTTACAGTAATTATTCAGAAGTACCTTTCGTTTTTAAGCCGTGATTCATTATTTTCGTGTCATTTATTTCTTAACTAGCTGCGCCCCACGGTTTCACCCGCGTATTAGTTACTACAAAGAAAACTAATTTATGTATTTATTTGGACAAGGATAAATATTATATTTATAAAAACAACTTCGCAAATAATGCATTATTTTAGGAGAAATTTGGTTAGGATATAAAAGGGTACAGTGAGTTTACCTGAAAAGATAGACATATGCTGTCGCTGACTTTTTTTTAGAACTTTTAAAGGGGATCAATTCTGTCATAAATAATTTTTAAGAAACTTTAACCGTTTACGCAGCGCATGCAGCGGAAGCTCTCATTAGAAAAAAAAAAAAAAACAGATTTTGAAACATTCTTCATTGGTGCTTCGCTCCTGTTGGTCTTAGGGTGATGATATATAGCCCATAGCCTTCCTCGATAAATTGGCTATCTAACACCGAAAGAATTTTTCAAATCGGACCAGTAGTTCTTGAGATTAGCGCGTTCAAACAAACAAACAAACAAACTCTTCAGCTTTATAATATTAGTATAGATAACGCCTACGCCACGCGTGAACTATCAAGACAAATTGAACAATACCGTAGTCACAGAAATCCAGAATTATGAAGATACAATGACGACACAGAATATTACAAAAACAACCCTTTTTTACCAATTTGATTGACTCTACTGACTCTACTGACTCAACACAAGACCTATTGTGTTGATGTTATACTGGAAGGCGCTTCTGCCCTTTTGTCCCTTAGTCAGATTTTATGACACCCACATTATAAGGCACATTTCAGGCTAATTACATACAGATATTCACGGGCAGCAATAGCTTGCCACGGGGTAGAACCAGTGTAGTTCGACCAAGGAGGTACTATCGCTACACCTGCTTCTAACTTGAAGCAGGTCTTACCTTTCTATGGAAGGTCGTGGTTGCCGGCTCACTTATATTTGAGGCGACCATCTCAGTTCTCAGGAGCAGCAACGCATCTGTGATCGACTTCAGATAGTACTAGAAGTTGCTTACAGATGTCTATGGATGGCAGTAGCACTTACCATCAAGTGGACTGCATGCACGTTTGTCACTTCAATTCGATAAATGTCAGTCACGATAAGGTAAACTGTGTATTCGTGTTTATATGTTCGTCATAAAAGTTACTTTATATGCCACAGACAGCATCTGACATTCCTTTCTTTACGAAGGTCATCAGATCGTCCACCGCCTGCCAAGTGATACAATCGAGCAACGTAAGCCCTGACCTATGTTTCAAGGTAAACATATTGACCTATTTTTACCCATTAATGTCCAGTTGCAGAGAACGTGTCACGGGTCAGGTCATAGGCCGTAATAGGCCATGGTCAAACGCAGGTTGATAGGAAGAAAATAAATCATTTTTACTAACATTATGTATGACCCAAGCGGATGAAGCCGAGGCAAAAAATAAATATAATATATTCATTTATATCATGTTAATAATATATATGAATATTTATTAATATATTTATGTATGTATGTACACTTTACATATTTTGAGTTTTTTGTGGAGAATACAAACATGTTTTATATTTACAAAATGTTTTGCACTGTGTAAGTACGTTTTACAATTAAATAAAAATAAAACGTATAGTAAAGTAAAGAAGACTGCATATTTCTTAAAAAAAAATGAAGTAGCAAAGTAGTTTGCAGTCAGTGGCATAGCTACCGGAGGGCTAGCCGCGGCAGTGCCCCAGGGCCCCCTAAGTTTGGGGGCCCCTAGGACTCTCACAAACTATAAATTGAACTAGTAAAATTTTCTGCCACATTCGGATTAAATAAACTAGATCTAAGGAGTATATTAGAACGCGGATAAGTCCTCTCTGTCCATAACCTTCAAACCAGAACACGGCAGCGCTTGACACCGCTTCTTAACCGACTTCCCAAAGGAAAGAGGTCATCTATTCGTCGTGTATATATGTATTTTTTATTTATGTTCGGGCATAACTTCGCGATGCCGATACCCACCGAAGTGATTCGAACTTTTTATCGAAATAAAAAAAATAGCGGTTTTTCCGGAAATTTGGAAAAAATTGTTTTCTTATAATCTTGAATAACTTGGGTGTTTCTGGACTAATTTCATTTTTTTTTCTTCAATTGATGGGAAATTTCATTGCAGAACTTTCTTTCACGGACATAGGCGTGATCCGATGTTAAACACTTCGGTTATGGGGTGGAAACCACCTTCACTCCCCCTAGTTTTTAGATAAACCATAGAAACTAGCCATTTGGTATGATATGTAATATCCATAAGTACCAAGTAAGTAGATTAGGAAGCAAAGATATGAAATGAAAGTTTCGACCTTCAACTCCTCAAACCTGATGAAGCAGGGTACTGCAAGCCTAAGCCATAAGAGTTACCTATTTGGTGCTTACTTGATATATAATAAAATTATTAAACAAAGACAAACTATGAAAAATTTGACCTTCAACTCCTCAATCCTGATGATGCAAGGGTATTTTAATCCTAAACCAAAGAAGTTGACCATTTGGTGCAGGCCTAATCCATAAATGTTGGTCATTTGATACTTTCGGATATAGCATATGCTTGCGAAGCAAAGACATGAGAAATCAAATTGGACCTTCAACTCTTCAACCCTGATAATTCAGGCGTACTGAATGCTTAAACCATAAGAATTGGCCATTTGGACCTTACGTATATTTAATAATATTGAAAAGATATAAGATGAAACATGAACTAAGCCGAGACGCACTATAAAAAAAATACCTTCAACTCTTTAAACCTGATGATGGAGGGATACTTAATGCTTAAACCACATTAGATAGTCATTTGGTGCTTACGGACATGCAATAAGGTTATTAGGCAAAAATATAAGATGAAACTTTTAACCTTTAACTCCTCAACCCTGTTGGTGCAAGGGTATTTTAATCCTAAACCAAAGAAGTTGACCATTTGGTGCTAACAGAAAATTGTGACTTAAAATTCCTCAAATCTGATGATGCAAGATGATGTAAGCTTAAGCTTACAGCATCTTGCATTATTACTTACAGTTATGTAATAATAAGATTGCTAAGCAAAGACATACTATGAAAAATTTGACCTTCTACTCCTCAACCCTGATGATGCAGGGGTATTTATTGCCTTAATTACAGAAGCTTAACATTTGGTGCTTACGGAAATGTAATAAAATTACCAAGCACAGATATAGGATGTGAATTTTGACCTTCAAGTCCTCAAACCTGATGATGCAGGATATTGTAAGCCTAATCCAAAAGGAATAACCATTTGGTGCTTACGGGTATGTAATAAGATAACGAAGCAGAGGCATTCACTTTCAACTTCACTTTAATATAAAAATCACTTTCAACTTTTCAACCCTCATGATGTATTGATACTCAACGCTTTAACCGTGTAAGTTAGGCATTTGGTGTTTACCGCTTAGGGGTATGGCTTAAGATTAGGTTGAACTGTAACGTTTTGTATTGGATGGATTAGTTGGAACATAAAAGAAATCATGTAGATAAATTTTTTTCGTATTTTCCCATTTCATATAAATTCAGACCCAACCTTATAAGTGATGTGTTGTAAGTTATAGCTTAAGCTTAGGTTTCACTTAAATTTTACATATTGAAGGTTGAATTAACATTTGTATTAATGCTTTTGTTTGCATTTATATCTATAAGGCAAAATATGACGACCCGCGTGGCGGAGCGGTCACCGTACCCGTCTGACACGCAGTGGGTCCCGGGTTCGATCCCCGGCCAGACAGACATCTGAATGATGGGTTTAGGTTTCTGTTCTGGGTCTGGATATTTGTGTGTTCGTCTTTGTGTGTCCATGGCTCCCACGACACAGGAGAAAATCCTTGTGTGGGGTTATGAGTGTAGAAAATATGTGATATTATACTAGTACAAATATAAGTATATCACTAAAAAGCGTGAAAAAAAAATTACAAAAAATAGAATATACCGTACATAGTACATAGTCCCGACTTCGGAACTTCTTCTCTCTCTTCTTCTCGTCGTACTAAACCAACATATATTTGAATTATTTTTTATTTTTTGTGGCATTGAAGTCGGTCTTATGCTTTTTTGTTAATTTTTTTTCGACAGATCAGTGCTTCCAGAGGCACTGTAATTACAGTACATCTACTGTATTTTCAACTTTTTTACTGTTTACTGTATTGGTATATGGTAGAATTATATTTCGATTATGATCGATGAATGACCTTTTTTTTTTGGTCATCAAATTTATTTTTATTTAATTTTATTGCATGCATACACGAAGGTTATGTGGGACTCACCTCAACTCCTCGTATGGAGAGTACGGTGCCTACCCACTAAACACCGCCTCGCTGGCTTTGGTCTAAGTGACCGTGAAGTCTTCATCGTGTGTCAAAACTAGAGCTCTTATAGAAGCTACGAAGTAAAATTGTTAGGTGATTCAGAACGGGGTACAACGCCATCTAGTTTTAACGCCGACAACTGCTTTCGTAAAGTACTTTAGTTTAATCGAGTTTCACAACGATTGTAATGAAGTTTCACAAGCTCTGATGGTACGGAACCCTTCCTTTGTTTTAATATATGGAAGTAGCAAACGAGCCTGCAGCCCACCTGATGGTAAGTGGCTACTGTCGCCCAAGGACATCTGTAATCATCCCTAGGTTAATTCAAAGTCTCACCTAAGGTTAGCCACAGATGCGTTGCCACCCCTGAGGACAATTAACGATGAACAATAATGAAACGCCTTCAAACCAGAACCCTTACCACACCCTTCAAACCAGAATTAAACAGCGCATAACACTGTTGTTTTTAGGCAGAAATAGGTGTGGCGTTGGTGCTTCCGGAGTCGAACCACAAAGAGTACTACCACCTTCAAACCCCTTCGTGCGATTTCGACTCACACTTGCCAACAACATTTTATTGGTGTCCAAGCTTTTTTATGTATGTATTCTTATCTAACTATATTTATGTGCCAGCTCTCATTTTTAAAGAGCAGACTAAGCCATGGGTAATTGTAGAGTATATTTTGGCCTTATTGTTCTGAAAACGGGTTAAGACCTTGAAGAAAAGTTTGGAATGAGCTATGGCGCATCAATGCCGTATCATTTATCACTATTAAATAGCACAAGTAAGCGCTATCTGCAGTATTCGAGTTGTATAATCTCCATTTTAACAAATTGAAATATTTTCTAGTTTCTAGCAAATATGTATTTTTTTTTTTACAATTTTTTATATGAATGATTAATTTAGATTTGAGTTCTAGGATTGGATGTTTGTGTCTTCGTCTATGGCACCCATAGCCAGTGCTTCCAGATCGTGATTAAATATTACAGTATTTCCTACTTAAAACTACTGTATTTTGTTAAAAATTACAGTAAATGACATTTTGAAGAATTTTAAGAGAAATTTTGGTCAACTAAAAAACAATAAAGGTTATCTTCTTCTCAACTTTCCTATTTGTGATTGTTCAATTTGACGACCAAAAAAAGTCATTACTCGATCAAATTTCAAAATCATATTTTACTGTATACTGTAATGAACCATTACCGTACACAATAAAATAGTTGAAAATACAGTAGATATACGGTAAATACAGTTCATCCGGAAGCACTTCTCACACTCACAGTGCAGGAAAATCCTAGTGTGCTCTATGAGAGTTAAAAAACAAAGAAAAAGAAAACGAGCTTGCCTATACCTGATGATAAGTGTCCAACGCCGCCTTCATCTTTAAGTAACTTCATGCAGAACAGGGATTCTTCCTGAAGTCTAATCCCCCTACTCCCGAGGATTAATTTGTGTAAAAAAAACACAAATAAATCAAAAATCCTTTATTTAAATATAGTTGTAGGTACGATCAAAGTCTCACCTAAGGTTAACCACAGATGTGTTGCTACCCCTGAGGACTAAGATGGAATACCTCGGAAATGTATGTCTCCCTTGTCTGAAGGGTGTGGCTTCAGACCAGAACACAGCAGCGCAAAACACTTCTGCTATTAGGCAGAAATAGATGTGGCGGTGGTGCTTCCGGAGTCGAACCACAAAGAGTTCTACCACCTACGATATATTATAACAATATCTGGAATCTCTCCTGATAAGTTTATAAAACTTGTGGTAGAAGAGACCACTCTCCTCTGTGGTCGCCTAACATGTTTTAATATGGGTATACTTATAAACAGTTAAGTGTAAATATACATACACGAGTGTACTGTATGCTCATTTGCTTCTTCAATATTATCTACACTAATATATAGAAATGAGATGGTGTGTG
>MOOZ01000599.1:504538-518149 GCA_002930495.1 Cecropterus lyciades | reverse complement strand
TCTTGACACTCGAACTCACGGGACGCAGAGATAACGTGTCGTGTGGGTTGCAATATGTGTAAAAATAATTGCTGACTTATCACCATCTAGACCCTCCCCTCCCCATGTCATCAAAAATAAGCAAAGCAATGGCCCCCCGCCCCCATATAGTGTGTATGTAATAATTGAACGGCCCCTTATGAATTATTTCAAAAATACCCCGCCTTTCTTTACGATAAAAAGTATTTCTCCTATCGCTCTATTTTTTAACTTATAAAAAAAATATTTTCGATTTTTTAGTTCAGTTAGTTACAAAAGCGTGGTATTAAACCTATTAAACCAGAAAGTCAAATAAGTACCAGATTATATTCCACGTGCCTCAAAATTGAAGAATTCCAAAAAGACTTTCAATCCTCTTTTTAACGTATTTAATTTATACGTGTTCCATTATATCAAACTATAAATCCAAATGCTAAGTTACATTAAGCTTCTCCCTCGAGGGGATCTCCACCTTGTCGTGGTGAGGGGGCTTAGTTACCGTGGCTTGGACCACCACGGTGAAGCCAAGAGGAATCCCAGGAGGGGACGCTCCAAGTGGGCTTGGCCGTCAGCCCGCTCTGGATGCGTCCGAGGGGGCTGCGGGGGACGGAGTTTTCTGGCCTCTGCAGTCAGGAGGGGTTGCGAGAGGAGAGGTGGCTCGGTATGTCGTTGCGCCCTGTCTCCCGCGACCGAACGGGGGCCGCAGAGGAAGAGGAGATGCGGTGTGTCGTTGCTGTCCTCCCTGTCCTCTGCGGCCGTTTGTTGGTTTGCGGCGGAGCCAAGGAGCGGATCCGTCGCTGGGTGTGGGAGGTCGATGCTTTGCAGGTGTCGGCCTTTGTGTTTTCTGCGCGCCTTGACGTTGGAAGGGAGCTCCATGCTCCAAGCGAAGGGGCTGCGGGAGCGACCAGGCACCGGTGGGTTCGCGGATGGTTGCGAAAGCGTTCCCGTGTTCCTGCCGAACGGTGCGAAAGAAAACACAGTGGGGGTTTAGCCGGTAAGAGTCCGGCATAACAAAGCTGCTACCCCGGGCAGCTGGGTATCCATGACGATTACCCACAAGCTTGCATCAAAATTAGCAGACTTCTAAAAAAAACATCGCCTATATAATTGAGCTTGCATTAAAATTAAGGGACTTTCATTACAAACGTACATCCCCTATTTACCCTTTGTCATCGGTCTTTGATAAGCGTGCAATTTCAACTCGATCAGACGTTTCCGAGTAGGTAAAAATCACGTTCATAGATTCCGTTACAAACATAACATGTTAAAAATAGATTTACTTATGGATTAATGGAGACAGATACTTTCTTCCCGACCACCAAAACTTACTTATTTTGTTGCTACCCCTGATGAGTAACATGGAATGCCTCGGAAAAGTATGTATCCCTTACCACTTCCATCAGACCAGAACACAACAGTGCATAACACTGCTGTTATTAGGCAGAAATAGGTGTGGCGGTGGTGCTTCCGGAGTAGAACCACAAAGAGTTCTACCACCTTCTTCTATCCTACGACGTGTCAAAACGTGGCTGAGGTCTATAATGAAGTCTGATGTTTAAACGGACACTGTATGTTACGTGAACACCAGAAAACTGTGGTAAAAATGCCATTATAAGAGAAATATTTTACTTACTATACTTTTAAAAGTACAAATAATAAATTTTATTATTTGTGGTCTTTGGTTTTTAAAACCATGATTCATGATTCAACACAGTCTAGATTCATGATTCAACACAGTCTAGATCTGCCCCCCAAAATTTCTTGATCTGCTTCTCCCTAAAGAGAATCCTAGCTATGCCCCTGTTAGGTTTTCTTTCAGTTGAAATGTGATAGTTATATATAACTATGACAAAAAAAAATCAGCTGTGAGGTCTCGAAAACTTCAAGAGGATCGACCTAAGTTTTAAAAAGCTGTCTTTATAAGTGACGCAATGTAAAACGAAGCAAATATGTTTTCCAAAGCAAAACCTGCCCGATGCGCTAGTGTAGCAATCCCTATCAACCGAAAATGAGCGTGATTTTTGCAGAAAAATAGATACAAGGGGCGTGGTCGAAATAGGGTTTAATAAACGTTTTATTTTCGGGTAAAACGTAAGTATATAATATATAAATAAGTCCAGCACATCAGCAAAGGATTTCTAAAGGTAATTGGATCATGAGGATTTTTGAAAATAAAATATTACGCAATTTATTTTATTTTATTTACCTAATTTTACATCATATAAAAGTTTGTTGCGAGCTTAAATAGGAAACACACAATATGTTATGAAATTGTAAAATGCAGAAAATGATGGTTTTGACTAGTACAAAATTTATTTTCAGAGCATTGATCTAAAAACCTGTTCTTAAAAATATTTTTTTAATATTAATTTATATATTAATAGTTTCAATAAATAATGTAGTTAATAATCAGTCTTTTTTAATTAAACATATTCAATCAAACAAAACAAAAAACCAACATATGATTATAATACTCATATGATTACAATAATTGCGATTACTAACAATTTATTTACATAACAATTACGACAAAAATAAAAACCGGGAAGTATGGTACATATCAGAGTTCATGTTTTTACCAAAAGGAATTACGCACCAACAATAAACAATTAGTACTCAATTTTCTTTATACACATACCTAGACTTAAACTAGTTTTAGATTAGCAATTGTTACCGTAAATTCTGTGAAATGTGTAGACGAATAAAGCTGAGCTTGATCTCTAATAAAACTTAGAAAATGTTACTCTCAGCCTAGTTCATTTGATAAGCACTGAATCTTCCGAAAAATGAGCCTATTATTATCAAACCCAGATAAACTTAGTCTTAGGCACGGTTGGTCTCAAATGTGTTGCTACCCGTGGTCTAAATAGGAACGCCTCGGATAAGTATGTCACCCTTACCCAAACTTTAAACTAAAACTCAGAAGCACTTAAACTGCTGTTATAAGGCAAAAGTAGGTAAAGTGATGGTGCCTCTACAGTCAAACCACAAAGAATTCTATTGATCTATCTATCTGTCTTTGAGAGTCCACTGCTGGACATAGGCCTCCCCTAATCGGCGCCACGCCGACCGGTTCTGCGCCATCTGAATCCAGCGGCAGACCTCTGTCTTCTTCAGGTCATCAGTCCACCAGATCAGGGCCGACAGGCGACCTACCCTCTTTTGACTAGATGTGGTCTCCATTCGAGGACTCTTCTATCCTATTGGTTGACTGTCCTACAAACGATGTGGCCTGCCCATTGCCCACTTCAGCTTACTAAAGAGTTAAAGAGTTCTACAACCTTTAAATTGCTTTTTAGTGATTTTACAACTAGATATGTTAAATTTTAAATTCCACAATTCTTAAAATCATCTACCAAAACCTCTGACAATATTTTCTTTGTGGACACTGAAGGATAATTTCTGTCAATCAGGTTCCATACAAATGTGTATCATAAAATCATTCTTGTACGGAGAACTTTGTTGGGACCAATTCCGAAGACAATCCTTCAACTTCTGTGTATGTTCAGTTTCACCTTTTGCAGACAGCTGGAAGTTTAAAGAATGTATTATTAATTTACTATCCCATTTTCATACCTACTTGACATAGATATTTTTGGTTCAAGAATGCCTTCATCATTTACTTTGTTATTCTTGTAATACTGACTGAGAAAAACAAAATTAATTTTAGTATAACAGACTCAAGTCATGATTATAAAATCTAGTGAAATATAACTGATTTTTTGTCAGCAAAACTGATTTGCAATTATGATATAAGAGTGAATTAAATCTCTTTCAATAGAATATTTCAAAAGAATAGTTTGAAACATCGTTATTTTTGTATTGACAAATATTAAAACTTTTTATTCTTCGAACATAATACAAAATAAACACATAGCTAAATAACACCAGTGGATATGACAAGTTAAGTTTAACATAACATATTTTCACATATTCTTTCAATTAATCTACACCACAACAGCAAAAAAATATCAATAAACTCGATAATCGCGAACTCCAACGAGTTTAATTATAATTTTTGTTTCAAATCTCTAATTCAATTGATTTCTAATTTCGATAGCAAAAATGTAAGCAAAAGTGTTGCCACTTCAAAACAATAACCTCATTATATAGTTTATTGAGTACTAAAATAACGACTTAAAGATTATTGTATCCATATCGTAAAACAAAATATTGTGCACTGTTTTTACTTATAATATGAAGTAAAAAATAATAAAAATAAATAGATCCGTTTAAAATTAATTTCGTGTAATTTTTGATAAGATCCTGGCAATAGGCTTTTGCACCAAATTCTGTACAATTTTCTTTTCAAACAGATATTGTAGTCAGCGTCGTCGCTTATATCTCCGGCCAACAATGTCATCATTGAAACCTCACAGTCTGTCATTTAATGTCAATATTATAAACATAAAATGACGTTAAAAATTGACTTTGTCATTTAACTTTTTAGGTCTAAGGACTGCTTCATATTATGTCGGCCCGACAGTTTCACATTAATTAATGTGTTGGATGCGTATTAAATAGTATGAATTTAATAGCATTTTCTACATTAGAATTTCTAGTGGGTTCGAAGTATTACCTTGATTTAAGATAAACATAAAAAGTACGCATTTGAAAGTTGCTCATAGTTCAAATAATTATCCCTTTCTTTGACATTGGTCTCGATATAAAACAAAACAAAAGATTCCATGTTTAAACTTTTATATTTTTCAGACGAATAAAAACTTATTATTAAAAAAAATGTTTTTACGGTTTTGGCTTTAGCACCTTTAAACTTAACTTTATTAATGCGCGGCCATCTTTTCTTCGAATAAAAAACTATCGCTCTGTAACCCGCCCGCAAAAGGGGCAAATTGTACCCCTAAATAAAATACCTTAATATTGTACCCCTAAAGTTAGGCGAAAGAAAAAAGGTCTGACTATATGAATTTTACATTTTGAAGGGTTTTAGATCCTCACGCTTCCTAAATTTTGCCGTGTGAGGGATAGACTTAAGTACCGAGCCAGTTAGAAGTGTCGAAGTACTAAACCAGACATTCAATCACAAATACGGTTTGTTTTTTGGTTGATGGCATTCGTGAGGTTCCTTTTTTATATGCTGGAAACCACAACAAAATGTGAACTGTGTTGACTTCTACTATGAAAAATAGGATATTGGATGGAAATTGATATACCAGAAAATATTAAAATATGTATATATTTAAAAGAGACACCGAAATTTGTTAACAAAAAAATATTTTTATGATTTTTTTTTCTATTCGCGCCTATGCTAAGAGGGGGAGTTCACGGACACGAACGAAGCAGCCGTTCTAGGTACAATGTTCCAGAGTGCAACCACTGACCACTGGTCAGTAAAATATGATGGCTTTACAACATTTTGCGTTTCTTTTCATAATAACATCGATAATAAAATAACTGGCTCATACGTTTTATAACGTGACGAGTCTCACCTGCGCCTGCACATTTTTTGATGAAACACATTAAAAAAATCTGCATTGCAATTTGAAAACAATGATATACATAGATATGTATCATCGCGATACGTGGAGGGAACACTAACTGCGACATGGTAACGCATTCGGTATTAATATGTAAATATTTAGGAATATTATTTTATTCTTGAGGAAAAGTAATTCAATATTATAACAGTAATTCAAATTATTTTTTTATTTATTTTTGCACAAAAGCCGATGCTCTTGGTGTTTATATACAAACTTAACAATAGGTATATAAAAAAAAACGTAACCAAAAATATTTTAATATGTATCGGGTACTCACGATTAATGTGGTTTTATAATGATTTTATTATCGATATATCGATCCAGTTGCATGGATCGTGATAATGGTAAATTGTGACCACGATCCATTCATATTGTGAGTACCCGTTACATATTGAAATATATAAATTACGCGATAACATAACTCTATAATCATAAAAATATGTTAATATCTATCTTATATTCAGAAGTTACAATTAATATATTATTCTATCTGTTAGAATCACTGCTGCCAGCTATCTGATCGTCCTTATTCATGATTTGTTTTAGTTCATAATCTTGGACTACTTGGAATATCTTACTCTTCGCCTGGTTCAAGTAATAGGGACTGAATTTCCTTAACGTAGCGCCTATGGTTATTAGAAAGACGTCCAAAGGATCTGCTGGGTTCAGCTCTTGATAAACTGGTTCATTAAAACTGCAATTATCATCTTGAGCATTCTTCGATCTGTAGTTAGATATATTGGGTTTTATTTCTTGGCTCCTATCGAAGTCTGTGTTTTCGTCGACGTATACCTCACTGGGCATTTTTAGGGAGCTACTGGCTTCTTCTTCAAGATATTCTGAGTAGTCTTCACAAGTACCACTCGTGGATTCTTTGAAGAAAGGCATCATAAATTCCAGTTCGTCTTCGTACTTGTACCTGTAACTTCGCTGGGTCGGGTTCCGAAGACGTTCCTTCATTTTCCGGCGCATCATGTCCCGGATGTTGATCCATCGTGATTTGCAGACCATTGCTGGAAAACAGTGGAGATTTGATAAGATATAGGAATATACTAGTGGCGTTTCTATCTCGAAGATAACAACAAACCTGTCTAATTTCAGGTAGGATTGCAGTCTTGACGATAACCCAACATTTGTTGTTGATTTTAGCATTTTGCTATCTAATAGACTGCATTTTTTATTTACAACTAACTGAAGTATTAGTTCTTTGATACGGGACAAAAAATAGGCTTTACTTGCTAACCGGGTTACAAGAAAAGTGGTAGGACCTTTTGGATAGAAAATTAAGTTTTAAACTATATATGCCATGAAAAGTTTGCTATTTCTTAGCGTTCTCTTTTTTATTTAAAATGGAAATATGTAACCAAAGTGTATAATGACGTCACTAAAATAATCGCCATTTTAACTGACAAAAATAACTTCCATGCAAAATTTCACGTAAATCGGACCAGAGGCGATTGAGTAACAAACATAATTATATACTTGAATCCCAAATAAAATAATACATTTGTAATTACATTGTTTTAAAATTTGTGTATGACCAATAGTCCAATATCATAAGTTGTTTCGAAGAGTTAAAGATGAGAAAGAGCTGCATTTTTTTCTCTTTCTGTTAAATTTATCATGAATATTTTCAGTTTATTATCAGTAACACAAATAAATCGTTTTTTATTAGTATTAAAGCAAGTATGCAAAGAATAAAACTCTTAAACTAAGCTCTGCAAGAATGCAACTATAGTTTACAACACAAGTACCTACGCTAAAAAGTAGGTTTGTATACATGCGCCTTTAAAATAGAGTAATTAAAATCACAATTTAAATTTTGGCGCCGTTCCTCTAGCCCAGAGGCCACGAAACATTCATTTGGCGCTCTAAACGTCAGCGTCGAGCTAATTTCATCAATTTCGCTATAATTTTTCCGTGGCCTTATCGCCTCGCATTTCTTTTTAATTCTCAACGCTAACGTTAATGGCGCGAAGTAAATGACGTTTAAAAATAAATATTTGGCGGCTCTCAGGTACTTAATAAAACTGGATTTTGAAAATAAAATCGAAATGAAATACTTAACTGCCCAGATACCAAAATTCAAGTACTTATAATTTTATTATTCAGAACTGTATCTTACATCTATGGCATTAATGTCAAAATCTGATCAATTGTTTCCAAAAACATATTTAAAAAAATCGTTTAGAAACTTTTTCTAAACGTAAAAGTATTAACTATTTATATTTCCTTGCAAACAGAACAATGCAATACAACACATCCAAAACATGCAGATAAGTACACAATAAACAAACGCACACATAAACACAGAAAGTGATAAGAAATTGAACCTACCAGATCTGTTCAGCGAGTCGCCGATTTTCTGCCAGGCGACTTCTCTAGAGTCAAAATCCATGTAATTGGGATGCTTAGGGTGGTACAGCGGTGGGTTTTCTCTGACCAGTTTGATAAGTTTCTGGTCCAAAGTCTTGTTGAAAGGCAGCGGCATCGTGTCGTCTCCGTGTGGTGTGCGCAATGGCGCGCGGCGGCGACGGCACGGCAACGTCGCTTTCGGTTTGCCCGGTCGTGATGCGCGTTGTACTAGCAGCACTTGTTTAGATGTTGCTTTGTATAAATAACCAATTCGAAAATTATCAATTTTGAGTCACAATTGAATTGTAACTCGAAATTGATAAGATTTGGTCAATTTAGAGATATATTTTATCCAACAGAATTTTAACTTCTTTTAATAAAAAGATAAAATCAAAAAGCATTGTTTAATTTTTACCTGACTCACCTGTGAAATGATCACTTTTGCGTTGTGTTATTATTCAATCCAAGCAGCGATATGTCTATAATGTGTTGTTGTCATCAGATTAATGATTAATTTTTAATTAATGTTATTGTCATCCGGTTATGATTACAAATGTTTCAAAACGTACAAACATCAAAATTGTACCTCGCTTTACAACTATAAAATTGAATACTATTATGAAGGGGGTAGAACTCTTTGTGGTTTGACTCCGGAAGCACCACCGCCACACCTGTTTCGCCAAATATTAGCAGTGATATGCGCTGTTGTGTTCTGGTCGAAAGGGTATGGTAAGAGAGACATACTTTTCCGAGGCATTTCATCTTAGTCCTCAGGGGTAGCAACGCAGCTGTGACGTAACCTTAGGTGAGACTATGATCTTACGTAGGGTTGATTACAGATGTCCACGGGTGACAGTAGTCACTTATCATCAGGTGGGCTACAGGCTAGTTTGATACTTCCATACTAAAAAAAATAACAATAATTGTACATTTTATATTTTTTTAATGATGTAGTTATGATATTCTGTATTTCATATTTATCACAAAAATTCTTTCATTTGATACCTATTCTATAGGAACGCATGGAATAATTGGTCCACCATCTAAGAACGTCATATTGGATTTAGTAACAAGTTAGTAAAATAACTACGCATTGTCATGAAAACCAAGCTTTATATGCAAAATTACAGCTCACTCGGGGTTAAGTGGTATAAAATTCAGTTACAAGATTTATTTATATACAAACTAACAAGACAAGTGAAACAAAAGCTTGTAAATAGAACTAATACTGCCGTGTTAACGTATACGACGTTACGTAAACGACCGTTAGCATGTGACGCGCGGGACGCGGCCGACACGGGCGGCCTCGATATCGTTAGTGTGAGTAGCTGCCACAGAGTAAAATAACATCAGTTTAATGTGTATGTCGAAAATCCGTAAGCAAATTTTGTGATTTTATTGTTCTACACTGTGGCATTTCAGATTTTATTTCCCGCGTTCTCTAAATCTATTGTGTGGGTGTGTGCAATGCAATATTGGAAGCTTATAGTAAAATACAGAATGATAATTAGGATATCAGTGTCTTTAGTAAGAGTTTATCACGATTCTTCAAAACGATTATTGTTTACGTCTTCGTTTATACCTTGCATGTTTACGTCTTGGTTTTCGGCCATATCTTGCAATGTATTTTACGATGGCCGAAAACGTAAACAATGATTGTTTGACGGAACATAATAATCTCGTACTAAGGGCACAGTTATTGGCTGATCTAGCATTTTCGCTTTTTCTTGACTTTCGGAGAATTTCATAGCGGCAACAAGTGACTACAATATTCTAACCACATTTTATTATCAGACGCAGAAGATGCTTGAAGATAACAGATAAGACAAAGCAGAGTAAATTTACATAATGAGTAAGTACCTGCGTAGCGATATCGTTGCCTTAATAACTCGTCAAATATCAAACTCTTTAACATTCTGATCTGTATCAATAATTCAATAATAGTGCAGAGCGGAATCCATAGATATCCATAAACTAACAAGATCAAGAATTTAGGGAAGTACGTACTAGCAGAATCAGAGGGCTAAGGGCTAAGCATCTTTATCATGTCCTCTTAAGGGTCGAAAATTTTAGTAAAAGGACGACCTTAGCCCCCCTACCCCGCAATGTAGACACCATCCTTATTATTGGAATAGTATTTTTTGCCATTTTTAAAGCTTCTCGTGTAAATGGAATTAAAGACACATGAATACACATGTCATTTACTGTAATTTTGTACAAAATAAAGCATTTTAAAGAGGAAACTGTAATTTTATAATCACGGTCTGGAAGCATTGATGGATAGGGACCAAATGGGAGGATAGGAGTTAAGGTAATTATGCCCCTGTGATTGACTTTACACTGCTCTATATGAGGTTGTTTACAGATGCTCAAGGGCAGCAGCGACCACTATCGTCGCGTGGACTATCGTGCATCCATGTTGCTACTGTAGTATTATAAAATAGAAAAAATATTATTGCCAAATCTTGTCAAAAATTTACTTTCAATAAAAGTGTAATGGCTTAATCCCAATTTATTAAGAAAAAATAAACTAATATACACGTATCAACTTAAAAATAGCACGCATGCGCTGTAGACACGTAGTGCATTTAGAAATGAAAAAAATATATATTGCTCGCCATTTTTTCAGATTACCAAGCATGTTTTTAATAAAATATGACTATTCAAATTATAAATACATTTATTTTAAGTATTTCTTGAGCTGAAATTGACTCTACACGTCTTGGTAAGACTTACTTCGAACCGGTTTTACAAGTTCGTGAGTAGTCGGGTACGATCGCTATCGATTCCAACGACGCGACGCGGCACACCGCCATTTTTGTTTTGCCCCTACTATGATGCTACAAGTCGCGTCTATTACGAACGAAATGGCTTACGTATAGCGTATACAGCGTACGAAAATTTGTTTGGTATTATTTGTTGTCTGCTCTTTTATAGTTAAATTAGAAAATTATAATAAGTATTTTTCGATTAATTGTATATGAACTTTCTGATATAATTTTATATGAGGCGATTTAATTTACTTTATAAGTTCTAACTACAAACTTTAGGATTATTAATTTATATGTAAATAATACTATCAAAATTACTAATACTAAAATTGAGGACTTATTTCAGTGTTTTAGTATAACATTAAGTCTAAATATAGTATTATTAAATTTATAAAATATTTGTTTCCATTGCCAGTTCCATACATTCATAAAGTTAAAAAACATAGTATCTACAGGATAAAATAAATTTATTTTAATAATTTACATTAACTTAGACCTAAAACATCTTAATACTGTCTGGGAAAAGAAGCAAATAATATTAATGTAAATACATTGGATCCGGTGCGGATACTTTGACGTCATTGACCGATACTTCGTGTTGTTCCTTTTGAACTATCTGTTGTAAATCGTGTTCTTGAACGACAGAAAAAATCTTGCTCTTAGCTAAGTTCAGGTGATATGGTGAAAATGTCTTTAATGTAGCGCCAATACTGAGTAAGAATGCATCGACAGTGTCAGTGGCATCGAATTCTGACGGAGTCCCAGTTTCGGGAAAGTTGAACGAATTTAACGGTATAGTATCTTCGTCGTAAGACTTTTTCTTCTTCTTCTTACTGCTGGATTTCGTGATACTTCTCTCAAGCTTAACTTTCCGTTTCGGTTTGTCTTCCGAGTCATCGCTTTGGCACGCAGTATTGTCGTGAAACTCTTCGTCTGCATCATTATTTCGTTCATCTGACTCTGACTCTACATTTAACATCATCACGTCCTTGTAATAAGGCCTCATGAAATACAATTCTTTTTCATACTTGTAAGTTCGTGCGCGGGAGCTTGGCTCGCGCATATTTTTTCTCATAGTTCGCCTGTTTACATCTCTTATGTTTATCCATCTTACTTTGCAGTCACCAGCTGAAAAATAAAGTTTGATCAATAAGTGGACAACCGTGGGCCTCTGCTATTTGCAAACATTCTTTTGCATCTCCAAATAAATATCCTTTGATTAATAAGGTAACACTTTAAATCATATTGGACATATATCTTTTTGTTTTATTATTATAAACATTTTATTATACTAATTCAATTTCTATGTGTATAAAGAACCTTGTGTTAATTAATAAAAATAAAATAAAGATGACTCCACAAACAACAATACATCCATTGAGATTACCCAACACGTCTGGTAGTGGACGCGAGAAACGAGCGAGAAAGCTTCGAGTGCGACCAGTAGTAATGTTACAGCACGATCGTAAATTATAAAAGGTATACTCACCAGGCTGTCGTAGTTCGTCTCCAATCTTCTGCCAGGCGACCTCCCGGGCATTGAAGTCCATGTATTTGCCATTATTATGATCGTAAAGTACTGGGTTTTCCTTCACGAGTTGTATGAGCCGCAAATCTAGCTTCTCGTTGAAGAGCATGGCGGAGTGATACGGCAACGTCGCGAGCCGCGTCGTCGCGCGGTCGTCTGGTCGCTAATCGATTGGCTCGCTCTCGAATTTACGCGGGCTGTAGTGTTGCCATTTGTGAATAAGTGTGACGTTTCGTTTTTTGTGTTGAAATCATTGTAAATACTGAAATATATGTTTTATTTACATAAACTATCTTTGTTTGTTTATGTTTAAGTTTTAAGTAGGTAATATGGTGGATGATTTAATTCCAGTGATCAAACACGATGAAGTGAAATGATGTTTTAGTAATAAATTTAAGTTTTTTCTATCGTAACGAATATAATTTATGACAAAAAATCATTGTACTGTACAACAGTAGTTCAATCAAATTGACATCATTCATTGAGATGATAGGTTTATTGGTTTTTAGACCCCTAATTTATATTGGTTGCCAAGTTGATTATTGATCAATAATGGTCCAGAATTAAATATGTTTTGTTGTATAAATATTATTCTCCTTAATCGTAAAATACTAAAGTAATTCTAATTACGATAATTAACTAAATATTGTTTTTTTAGATTTAATTTTTCATCTTAATCAAAAAAAGGAACCTTACTGTAGTCAATTGATTTATCAATCTAATTCAAAAAAATGGATTTTTTATCAAAAGATGGCGCCACATGTGCTAATCGAATCGCGCAACGATGTTTTTAAAATACCTTAACATCACAAAACACTTCTAGAGTAACAGATGGACAAATAGTATCAATTATTTTTTTTGTTATTTTTTTTTTGTAATTTTTAAACTTTAACTTGACATTTTATTTTGTAATGTTTTGATAATATAATACGTAATTTTGTTATATAAATATTTATATAACTGAGCGTCATATTGTGAATGTTGTGCTCACCTGTAATTGTATGTACATGACTGTAAGTTTAATTTATCTTGTAATAATTGTATTGAAAAGTGTAACATACGTTGGCGTGCCGAATAAATAAATAGTCAATAAGGTAAGCAATATTTATTCATTTACATTTTCACTTATATACTTTGTTTCTTTTATTTATATTAAGTGAACACAATCACCTTAAACGTGTGACATTAGGCACTAATTGGAACTAATATCTCTTTAATCATGTAACTGATGATAGTGTTATGTTTCTTACGTTTTTGTTTTATTAAACTATCGAAAATAATAAAAGAAATTAACATTTTTGAGTTAAATTTTGAATAGTTTAAAAATAAACTATACCTTGGTACGGCGCTAGCGGTCCACA
Source organism: Cecropterus lyciades (assembly GCA_002930495.1). Classification (NCBI taxonomy): domain Eukaryota; kingdom Metazoa; phylum Arthropoda; class Insecta; order Lepidoptera; family Hesperiidae; genus Cecropterus; species Cecropterus lyciades. Next base: position 504,615 of record MOOZ01000599.1, on the reverse strand, counting down.
ATTGATGACTTTGGCGTGTTGGACATAGTATTTGCTTGGATAAAAAACCATGTTTTATAGTTGAGTATTTCTCAGTT
>MOOZ01000599.1:421324-432321 GCA_002930495.1 Cecropterus lyciades | reverse complement strand
GTTCATGCTTATCATTAAATTTAATTTTAACCAAATTTAATTGTAAAGTAGGTGCAAGGAAACAGATGTATTCATAGTTAGACAAAATGGGGGACCCCCCCATGAAGGGTATGGAAAATACAAAAAGGTAATAGGCTCACTTATATATGAGGCGACCATCTTAATCCTCGGGAGTAACAACGCATGTGTGATCGACTTCAGATAGAGGGGTTCTATCTGAAGTCGATCACACAAGCGTTCTGTATGAAGCTATATAATATTTAAATTACAATTTGTTACTACTTAGGGGGCGTCCGTTAATTACATGAAGTGATTTTACCTCGCCTTCCCCCCTTGGTGTGATATAGTACAATTTGTCTTCCGCCCTCCCCCACTAATGATAGTGAGAATGATACTTTTTCAATGATTTCCAATAGGATTTATAAATTATGTTATTCGTATACCCAAAAGGGGTCAAATATCGCTCTTTTTATGGAACTATTTTAATAAATTTTAAGACTTATAAAGAAATACTCACAAATAAAGAGATTTGTATTGATTTAACTAATCGCACGTGAAATTGATCAAAATTAGGAGAGAAACATGTTTTTCCTAATTTAATAGGGCAATTTTTCAGGGCTTCTTGTAGAAAAAAACCATTACATGAAATTCAGCCAAGAGATTATGTGAGATTTTTGGACTCCTCCCCCCTTAATCGTGTCAATTACTAGTTATAATAACAACTTCGGCTGGGCGAAAATTTATCATGTGACTTACTTAGGTTCCACTCTTTTTAGAAATTATTAAAAACTTTTATAACTATTATTCGGTTAAGGTTTTCCAAAGGTTTTTATTTCAGACATCCAATAGTTTCGGTTATGGCTAGGAAGGTCTGTGACATATGTGCTATAATTATTAATAATAAATTATATAGAACTATGATATAATACCTTAGATAAACGATCAGACATCCTCAGGGTTTCTGCCTCCCGGTAGCCTTCTGGAGTTCCACCTCTTGGCGGGCCTGCTGTAATGGTAAAAATATTTATTGTAAAAGAATAGTCGAGTTACAAAAAACTAGGAATAAAAATTTATGAGTGGTTTTATGAAACTACGATGCAAAACTCTTATTCAAAAAACGAAAATGCAGTCATATTGGCCTTGGCCGTTTTGTCGATCACCTTTCATTTGTCCCTTACCTTGCAGCTGAATGTAATGCGACATAAGTCAGATAGACCAAAAAAATTTAGTCGTCGGAAGAAAGGTTTCACTTACTCACAAGGGCCTTAAATCTAATGTCAATAACACATACGTAACACATTAATTTGGCAGTGGTGTCATCACAGACATAGAAGGGTACATAATGCATCTGGTACCATTATTCACACACTCCCTCTCTTTCCGTAGATGTCATACACAACTAAGCGAGAAAATCCAGGAGATGGGCGCGTCTTCCTGTAGCACATCAACACCCACTGCCCACACCAACACGCATGTCAGTTGCAAGGACTATTGGCAAAAATCCCCCATCAGAGGAGACCTTAAAAGGAAATCTCCTCTCGACCTATGCTGAATAGGAGTGTGCGAATAATCCTAACTTACGAATTATTCCTTCCCAATCTATACTAATATTATAAAGCTGAAGAGTTTGCTTGTTTGTTTGAACGCGCTAATCTCAGGAACTACTGGTCCGATTTAAAAAAATCTTTCAGTGTTAGATAGCCCATTTATCGAGGAAGGCTATAGGCTGTATATCATCGTCGAAACTTACGCGGGTGAATCCGCGGGGCGCAGCTAGTAGAGTATATTAGTAATATTTTCACTTTAAGAGAGAAACCACTCGAAAATTTGTGAATAACAAAATAATTTGCGATCGATTCTAAAAAAAATCTAATCATCCGAAATTTTTTGAAATAATCGTAGAATTTCGAATAATTCGAAAAATCTAATAAATCGATTCGATTCGAAAGATATTATATATATATATATATATATTTATATTACCTCTAATGCTGATGCATTGTTACAATTAAATGTAGAAAATTAGGTAAGTCATTTGACTTAGACCGGAAAAGATAACTAATAAAATTGATTACAACTATTGCTGAATGTTTTCCTTAATAACAGATTGCATTACATAAATAAAAGGGGAGGCCTATGTCTAGCAATAGATTTGAAAAGGCTGTTGGATGGTTGGATAGAATATTTGTTATTAAGTATATTTTCCATACCATGATTGATAGAAGCGTTGGATGCTCTTCTCTCCATACTCTTTGTTTCTGGTTCTCTGGGAAAACAATTACTAGTTCAATGAAAAGAAAATTACAGAATATTTTAGCAAAATCCAGGATTATTCTCTACCTGTGATGATGAGGAGAAGCCTGTTGTCGACTTTTTTCCGACACGCTCCTTTGCATTGGAGAATGAGCGTGACCTGGATATCGAAACAGAGATAAAAATGTAATTATCTAGGAATATTAAGAATTTTTCGAAAATTACATTAACTAGTACTTGGGTGGTAGGCACCGCCACACCTATTTCTGCCTAACAACCACGCTGTGTCAGTGTTAGGCGCTGCTATATTTTGATATGAAAGTGTGGGAAGGGAGACAAACTCATTCGAGGTGTTCCAACTTAGTCCTCAGAGATAGCAACACATCTGTGGCTAACCTCTGGTAAGACTGATTTTATCTGGGATTGATTACATATGTCCATGATCGGTAGTAGCCACTTACTATCAGGAGGACTGCATGCTCGTTTGCTACTACCATATTGTAAAAAAAATTGTAAACAAGATATTTTTATCTAATTAAAACAAATTTTAAAGAAATTAATTAATTTATGTAAGAGGCGTAACTCACTCGGTGGTGTTTTTTGACAAGTGTACTGGAAAGTAGTGGTGTCCCATAAATCACTTTGCACCACTATGTAGTTCTCTTTCTTGCGTCGTTCGGAATCTCTTCGTTGACCTGAAAAGGACAAAATATCAAAAATATTTTCCAATTTCTATATAAAATAGTACGAGGTAATCAATATAAGGTGTGATGTACACCGTAAGATCGGAAGGGACTGAACTCAAATTTCGGAAAATTGAGTTAAATACTTGAAACTAGTCCTAATAAGGTAGTCTATGGTCTAAAGCAGTTTTTTTCAATCTTTTTCATGACACGAGTCATAACGAGCATCATTTTGTCAACTTTTTCTGAATATATCTATATACGTTTTTAAAATTTATTGGTTTTATTACAGAAGTACCTAGTTCTCACGAGAGGTATTGCGACCCCCCTACAGAGAAGTCGCAACCCCCAAGAGGGTCGCGACACACAGGTTGAGAAACACTGGTCTAAAGTATAAAAAGTGAGAATTACGCACTAGAAAAGGACGAATATAAATTACATTTCTTTAATAACCGCTCGCTTTGTCATAAAATGAAAATTTAACTTCAGGTCCCTTTTCCTTCACCGTTAAAAAACAATATCAATTTATCTTACATGCTTTCCGCCTCTCTATCGAGGAATAATCATGGTCTATGTCGAGAATATCCTCAGGTTCTTGCTTGGGCTTTGGTGGAATAGGTGGGTCTCTTTCTTGACCTAGAAGAAAAATATTAAGATATCTAAAAATAATCATATATTATTCAATTACAGTGGTTATTTTTCCTTTCCTCAATTGAAATCATGAAGTTCTTACACTTCATGATTTCAATTGAGGAAAGGGTTACACTGCAAAAGGGTCATTAGTTCAACATTAAGGGAAATAAAAATAGCATGCCCATCTAGCTGTTGTTGTAAATGTTTATTTGCAAATATCTGATCAAAACCAGTAAACCAACTAAATGGACCAACCAACCAAAATGTCGTGCAAATAACAAAGAGTGACTGATGGTAGAAAGGTGGTAGAAACCATTGTGGTTCTACTCCGGAGGCACCACCGCCACACTTATTTCTGTAATAACAGTAGTGTTAAGCGCTGTTGTATTCTGGTCTCCAGAATGAGGTAAAGAAGAGTCTGAAGGATGTGGGAGGGGAGTAAAATTAGAGAATATTTCACTATCAAAAATTAAACCGCGCTCAGCGTTACTGAAATTGACGAATCGCAATCCTCAAGTTATTTTAAGTTTCATCTTTTAATATCCATTTTCTTTTAGCTAATAATATACATTTTAAAGTACAATTTCAAATATTTACTTTTAACATAACTATATAATATATACAAATCAAACTATTATACTAAGCTAAACAAAACTACTAAAAAACCCAAATGAGGTGTGTAAATTAAAGATACAATATAATCATAATATAGTTACCTATAACTTTCCTCTCCAATCCAGGTGGTGGCTCGATATCATCCTGATCCACAGACACATGCATTAGGTCGGTGAGGAGCGCCCCCTGGCTGATGCTGGACATCCTCCGATGGCCTCGCGGACCCGTCTTCTCTCGAAGATCCCGTGATGGTGTTGACTTCGCAGGCATCGAATCTTGGCTCTTCACTTTCTTCTGAAGTTCTGGAGTCTGCACATCATTAATTATTGTTATCAATCCGTTACTATCCCACTGCTGTGCACGGTTCCTCTCGGAATGAGAATTTTAGGTCAAAGTCTATCGCACTGGCCAAGTGCGAGTTAGAACTTTTTTTAGAGAGCTCTCAGGTATGTCGTTTTACCTTATCAAAACAGTAATAATGTACATTCAAAATGTTAATAATGGAATAGAAATGAGTTAAAAGAAATGAAAAATAAAGGTGGGGCGTCTTGTCTTGGACAAAATCGATCCGATATGGTTCTAGACCATACGTTCTAACGCTCTAACGTTCTAAAATTTCTTGAATGATCTAGGAATTTCCAAAATATATGCGATTATTACAATTGATCTCGAATATTGTAAAGGCTTCATGAATGGTCTAGAACGTTTAAAAAAATTCCGGAGTGGTCTAGAAAGTCCCAAAATTTTCTGGAATGATCTAGAAACTTCAAAAATGCCTACAATTGTTGAAATCGACCCGAAATGTCCTAGAAATTTCTAGAAAACTTCTAGAAATGATCTTTAAAACTTCCAAAATATCTGCAACTGTTAAAATCAATCTGGAATGTTTTAGTAAGTTTTTATAAAAATTTTCTATTAGGGAAATTTTATTACTGAGTTCTATGAACTTCTTTTTATGGTTCTTCATTTTATGGTGGGGTGTCTTATCTTGATTCACTTTTCTTTCATTAACTTTACTAGACCATAGCCCGTTAGCTTATGCTTATCTCAAAATCTTTTTTTCTTAAAAGGTTGAAGTAGCAAACGACTTCGCAGTCCACCTGTTAGTTAGTGATCACTGCCACCCATAGACATCTGAAAGCAGCTTCATACTAAACAGGGGTTCGAAATGAAGTCAGTCAGTCCGAGGACTATGATAGTCTCCTCATATAAAAGTGGGCAAACACACCCAACCATCCTGGTTCCTTTCCGCTCGAAACATACTCATTCTACCTTACCTTGCAAAAAACCTTAACATTTTGGGTTAGTGATAAAATGCTTTCTGAATTCATAGACGTACACGAGGTTTTCTTGTGTCGTGGTGCTACTTATAAAAACCAAACGAAAGCTTACATTTTCTACCAAGACATATTTCACAAAATCACCTGACCTTAGGCGTAGCTGCTTTAGTATACATCGGTTCTTGAACCTTTGCTGGCACGGACTTGACCATCGGGGTATCAGTTGCTTTCAATGCTGGTATGGTTTTCGTTTCTGCTTTCGCCGGCTCTGAAGGCTTTGTTGCCGGCTTCGGAGGTTCTGGAGGTTCCTGAAATATCTATGCAAATAAATATATTTTGCAACATGAAAATGACAGCCTCATTTAAATACATGTGAAAGTATATATACGATATTATAAAAAATATATGTACTGATTTATAAAATCTAAATATATTATATAAAATGCTAATGTTACTTCGTAAATTTACAGTTTTCTCTATAATCCGCAACTCCGATCAACTTCCTGTTGGGATAGCAAATACCCCTTGGTCTACTGTTGTGCGTAAGGTAGTTTGGTCGGGGTGGGTGGAAGTGGGTGGTTGTGGGTGGCGAAAATGTGAAATAATATATATCTGTCCTTCTCTAACTAATGTAAATGTGAAATAATATATAAATGTCCTTCGTTAATTCATGTGAGCTTCTGGAAAGTTATGAAAATTTCTGAAATGATAGATAGATTTAAAAAGTTTCAAAATCAGTGCAATTGCTAAAATTAATCCGAAATGATCGAGAAAATTCTAAAAATTTCTGGATGATCTAGAAAGTTCAAAAAAGGAGTGCAATTATTGTAATTGATCCATAATGGTCCAAAAAGATCTAAAAAATTCTAGTATAATCTAAAAAGTTCAAAAATGTGTAGTCAAAAATAGTTGTAATCAATGTAAAATGTTTTAGAAAGCTTCTAGAATGATCTAGATAGTTCCAAAATATATGCGATTATTACAATTGATCTCGAATATTGTAAAGGCTTCATAAATGGTTCATAAATTAAGAACGTTTAAAAAATATCCGGAGTGGTCTAGAAGTTCCAATGTTTCTGGAATGATCTAGAAACTTCAAAAATGCCTACAACTGTTGAAATCGACTCGAAATGTCCTAGAACTTTCTAGAAAATTTCTAGAAATGATCTTTAAAACTTCTAAAATATCTGCAACTGTTCTTCCAAACAATCTGGAATGTTTTAGTAAGTTTTTATGAAAATTTCCAATTGGGGAAATTTTATTACTGATTTTTATGAACTTCATTTTATTATTAAACTTCTTGAACGTTTTTTTAATTATTTTTTGGTGATTTTTTTAGTGGAATTATCTTTTTAAATATTTTTTTTCTTCTTAAAGTAAAAAAAGACAATTTTGATTTTTTCGCAATTTTTTCCGCTTTTTTTTGTTTTGCCTCAATAACTTGTTACCGACAGGCAAAAAAAAAATATAATCATTATTATTTTTTAATTTTTATTGTATGCCTTTAGAAAAAAAAAATTGCATGTAAGTGTATTGAAGTCATAGGTTAATATAGTACCGTTTAGCTGTGATTCGTATATGACATGAGCGCTTAAGGCATGCTCATGTTGATTTTTCTTTCTGGATTTTCATTGGCAGATAACTAATAATATAAGGAGTAACTTAGGCTACTGTTATTTTAGAAAAAATATTAGAGTACGAGTCAATGTTAGTTGCTATCAATCTTTGAAATAATGTTATCCTGTTAAAATTCTTGTAGGTATAAAATTTCGGTCATATGTATGTCATGGTACTCTTTTTAACGAGGGTGAAATCGGGGGCGTACCTAGTTTTACAATAAAATGTTATCAATACGTCAATAAAAAAATTATTAACAAGTTCCTTGATAAAGCCGCCATCGGCCTGTTTCTCAAATTTAATCAACCTATCCTAATCCCCAGAAAATAAATAGACTGAAAGTTATACACAAAAAATGTTAATGTTTAAAGAATATTTTGATTTTCTTTTTTTCACCTAAAATAACTGAAAAAAGGCTCAGGCCTTGAACCCAATACTTTATGCAAGTAATTTGTCTAAATTAATGTTTATTATGTTCAACCTAAGGACATGTTAAATACTCTAATACCTCTGTTGACCATCCATACGGGAGCTTTGCCAACTGGTCTTTCTCTGGAACAGCCTTCGAAGACGGCGGTGGACTTGTATAATCCAGATGATTCTTGAAGGATACATTCTTCGTCTGTTCTTTCTTCGGTTCCTTGATCGTGACCTCCTTTATTGGTTCTGGTGGTGCTGATGGTTTTGGTCTGCAATATTATTCAAACAATGAAGTATCAGTACCTATGTAAATACATATATCGATACCTATGAAAGATTCTTTCTCTCTCTCTTCTCTATATGCTAAATTGTCTCTAATATGTACAAGCTTTTATATAAATATCTTGCCTTGTTAGTTAGTATGTGAGAGTCAAATCTTGCGACAGAAATTTAGCATAAACGGTTCGTTTGGTTGATAATGTGTCATTAGCTTAGTGACGTCACTCTAAATACAAAATGGCCGACGCCCCAAAATGGTGGACCAATGGGTGTACATACCAATGAAAGTTGTCTGAGAAAGTACAAAAAAAAAACAAAAAGGCGCTATATTAAAGTTTATTTTAAAATATATTAATGCAATATAATAAGTTGAATAGAATTTCTGAAATTTTGATATATTGGATGTAATTATGCCATCAAAAATATCCTGTAAAAAACCATGTCACGCAGCTCAGTTTTTCTACCGTAAAAAGTTGTGAGATCCATGTAAAATCAAGTCGGTTAATTTATTTAGTCCCTACTTAAGGGGCCTTCTGTCTTACATTATTACGTAACTTATTATCACATCAATATTAAAAGTCTATTACGTTTTAAATAAATCTTTTGTAATGTATAGAATTGCAAAGTTATTCATGCAGTTGGTGTCTCTAGAAGAATGGACAGAAATTATGAAATGTTTAGGTTTTCCCTTCATTTAGACACTAAATACTAATTATTTTCTAAATTTGAAGATTCTATGTCTGCTAGAAGTGCCTTGGACTTTTGATGATCTTCAGTCAGTCAGTGAGTGACAAAATTAAGAAGGTTTTACAAGTTACAATTAACTACACTATTAGTTAAAATTGAATGAAATTTTAAATATACCGTGTTTACACAATGCCTGCTTAGTAACTGAAAATTCAGGCTTCTTGTTTTATCCACAACGAAATTATAGGAGGGTCGAAAAGGGCATGAATTGCTTCGAGAAAAGGATGGTAACGGCCGTACCGCTTTTTTGCTCGACTTGGCGGGGCACTGCCGTGCCCCCAGAAAATGATCTTATTTCACTTACTTTTCAACTGCCGTCTGCAAATTTATATATTCATTTTCAACTCCAGCGGAGGCTGCACTGAGACTACACATTGATGTAATATCACTTGTTTCTGTTGAAAGACAATTTTACAAAATTATACTATATTTCAAAATGCATATGGAATCTCAAAATATATTTGTCATATAAATCATAATATAAATCAAAATTCATATTATGAAGTTATAATTATAACATTATTGTTATTACTACTACTACATTGTTATTATCTTTATTCATGAACATTTGTAAGACATACAAATATTTCTTCCTTCTATTGGGCATTTTGAAGACTTCATCCATCCATCCACCAGTCCTTAAAGTCAACTGCTGGACATAGGCTTCCCCTAATGGCGCAGGACCGGAGTGGCTGCACCACTCCGGTCCACGCCATCTACGCCATCTGAATCCAGCGGTAGCCCGCCGTCTTCTTCAGGTCATCAGTCCACCTGGTCGGGGAGCGGCTTATACTGCTTTTGCCCAGACGTGGTCTCCATTCGAGGACTCTTCTACCCCTCATCGGTTGTCTGTCGATGTGGCCTGCCCATTGCCACTACAGTTTACTAATTCTGAGAGCTATGTCGGTAATTTTTGTTCTTCAACGGATTTTGTCGCGAAAGGAAATGCCAAGCATAGCTCTCTCCATAGATCGCTGAGCGACTCTGAGCTTGCGTATGAGGCTCACCTAAAAGACCACGTCTCGGCGCCGTACGTCATCACTGGAAACACACACTGCTGGCAACGTACACATAAGCCACACACAACGGCAGATTATACTCCTCGGCCATGGCCAATAAGCTTTGTCCAATACGCATATCCCTTGCCTTGTAGCCTTTGTTACGCTCAATTTTCTCTTTAATGCGAATTGAATTAAAGAGTCGTAGGTCGTGTCGCATTCTGTTATAGCTCTGCGTGTTGAGCCACCTGAGCTTTGACAATGAAGCTGGAGACTGTACACACATTGCCTGCCGCTCTGCCATAAGTTCGAGAGTTTGGGCCGAAAGTCTTTGAGAACTTCTACTGGAGGGGGTTTTATAGTACTTTGACCCCACCTCGTGAGCAGTTTCTACCAACTTGGTGTTTATTTCATCAACATTCACGCAATTTTCTAGGCATTTTAGGCGATTACGTAGCGTACGTATTTGGTAAGGTCTTGGACGAAGTATTAACCTCATAATGCGGGACCGTTCCAGCTTGATCTGCATATTTTAACGTACTTCTAACCATCCGGTGATCGCTTCCGGTCTTAAACCTATTGATCACAGAGACGTCGTTAAATATGTGCCGCATGGATATGCGGCACATATGGCGGATGCCAGTATGAAGTCAATCCCTTTTTTAGTGGTACCATCGAGACTCATCCAGGTCCACTTCCTTTGAGGCTTCTAATTGAAAAAGGAGTTATCATGTAGAATCCTTCTTTTTCCAAGAAGTTAGCCAGCAAATGGACTCGATGGTTCCGATGACCAACTCAAAGAGCCCCACCTTCAACTCATCGCCACATCGAATGCCCAACTTTGCATTGAAGTCCCCCATCATAACCGTGAAATACGATTTTAAGGTATGCATGGCCCTGGATATGTCCTCATACATAACCTCAACCTCGTCAGCAGAGTGCGTCGATGTACCTCTTGAATACTCTGAGTATAAGGTATGCTACCCTTGACGACATACTCGTGATCTCCACAACGTTGTTGACAATGTATTCTCGTCAACTTGTTGACGATAGAATAAGTTACCGGATTTTAGGATCCTATTCGGACTTCAGACAATCCTATAATACTCCATTTAAATTTTCTACCTCTTCTTTCAGCTCAAGTATCATCTCATTGTTACTCAGAGTCCTGGTGTTATATGTTGCCAGGTGCGGAAGTCGTCGATTGTGGTAGCCCGATTTGTAGTTTGTAAATTTGTAGTTAACCATTGCATTATTCTTTTGGGTAATAGACCGAGTTTAATTCGACCGGGGATGTACCACCGCCGTACCTATTGCTGGCGTGAAGAAGTTCTTGCGTTTCGTCTGAAAGGTGTGATAGTCAGCTCACTTTTATATGAGGCGACCATCTTAGTCCTCGGGAGTAGCAATACATCCGTGATTGACTTTAGATAGAATTCATAAGCACTGAACGCAATCAACCTTGTCTCCTG